>JABSTQ010001870.1:0-121631 GCA_013358835.2 Ixodes persulcatus
CAGGTCCCTCTGGGATCGGAAGTGCTGCACGAGAGTCTGCCCACGGAGGCGGTGCAGCGGGCTCCAACGAATGTGCCGTAGAGCTGACGTTGGTGCCGGGAGGCTTTCACAGCGGTTCCTGCAGGAGACAGAGAGGCAGCACCAGCTGGAGGGAGCAAATCTCCTGCTGGGAGAAGGAGTGCCACAGAAAGGGTTAAGTAAGCTGCCACGGCAACGATCGCAGCAGCAACTGCTGCAGAGGAGTTCTACCATCAGTCAAAAAATTACTAGAGGGACCAAAAACTTTAAAAAACTTTAATTGGACTGGAAACACAGCATGCAGAATTGCAAATCAATTGTCAAAAAAAAAACAATAGGAGAAGAGTAAACATTGACATATTATGCTTTTTTAATTTTCAATTTGAATGTATTGTTTACATATGACAAAGCCAACACAGCTGCTGAGAAATAAAATTAATTTTACTTGCAACTGTCAATAGATTTCTGGATTCAGATTCTGCTATACTCTGTCTCGTCCTACGATGGACTAAAGCCCAATGCTACGGGCCGCCGCCGGTCCAATCACGAGCCTGTTTGAAACCATGTGGTATATTTGCCATGGGCCCTGGTCCTTCGTCGGGTGAGATGAAATATAACTAAAGCATGTACAGCTTATTAAAAATTGTATATATCAACATTCTATCACAGAGGATAAGTTGTAAAAGGTAATGTTTGACGACTTTACATCATTGGGGGTACCTTGCCAGCACAATGCACTGGTACTCAAGACCATGCGAAGCAGCATGTGCAATATATTGGTATACTTACGCTCAACCGAAGAACTGGCTGATGATGGCGTACCAAGCCTCATTGCTTTCGTCATGACCCGCTGCCACGGGCTCGATGGGAACCTCTTCAGGGAGGGCAGTCCTTGGCATGCTGCAGGGGTATGTCTTGGCCAGGTTGTGCAGGACACAGCAGGCGGCAGCGATGTCGCAGCATCTCTCTGCTGCATCCTCAACTCAGCATGGAGGCAGTGGAACCTACGCTTGAGCTGGCCTATCGTCCTGCACAGTGTATAAATAGAGCAAGATCTGTTATCCTTTGAAGTGGTTTAACAAGAACATCTAATGAGGTCGGCATGTGATGTCTATCATCGCTCCAGCCCATTGAAAACATGGTATTATGCCTAATATTTTATATTTTTGCTGGAATATTTTAACATAGTAATGATATGCAGATTTTGTTAAAGATACCAGTGATGTGATTGGTCCGAGTCATTTCGGCGCAGCTCTTGGAGCAGTCAAAAGTCAATTTTGGAGCAACAAAAAGAACTTCTGTAGCATAAGCACACATTAATTTTTATTCATACCAATGCAAACATTATGTCAAGCTTAATTTTCCAGCCTGTCCAACTAAAAGTCAATGTCTACATTGCCTTCTCACATACATTCAAACCTTTGTTAGCATCAACTGCACAGCAGAAGTCCCTCAAACACAAAACTATAGTGTTTAGTTGCATGGAGAAGCACCATGACAAGGTGACAAGAAGGTGAGTGATGAAGGACAACACAAACTGCTTTGAATGGTTATTTTAGGTACTGAATGCCACTGAAATAGTACAATAACATTGATCACATAAACTGATGTTTCCTTCGAGTTCTAGAGGTTGCAATAAAACTGCAATTTATAATTCAGATAAAAAGCAAAGCACTTGTCATTTGATTATCAACATAAATTACACTTTATCTGTAGAACTTCATAGCAAAAACGGCATGTGAACGAAACTTAAAAGCGATCCCGCTAAACTCATTCAGGTTCTTCCCGAGATTCCATCCACTGCTCCTGTCAATTTAGTTCTAATCTACTTACACCTATAGAAAATTGATAGCTAAACAAATGAGTAGGCATGAATAAATAAACATAGAAAAGAGCACATTGAAATGTTCTTGCAATACCGAAGTACCCTTACTAAATCTTGAATTCGAAAAAGGTACCGCTAGGATCTCAAAATCGATCATATTTACGAGCCGAAGTTGTATTCAGCAATTGTGTTGAGTCTCGCTTTGGAGGAGTGCTTTCTGCTTAACACGGAGGTGCGCTGCGGCGAAGCAAGACATGCAAAATTGCGATGCCTACTCCGTGGTGTTTGCTTCTCTGCAGTACACCAGTGCGCGGTGAAAAGCGCACTCAACGACACTAGCTAACCCTCCAGAATAAACAGACGACTAACATGAAAATTATTACGAAACTTCCAGATACTGTCTGTTATTCATACAAAATGTGATCGAATAGTATGGTATTTGAGACGATAATCAAAATTTTTGAAAACCCGAAAACTTGCGTAAGCATATCATAACGGTCCGGCCAGGCAGCGAGGCCCGAGCTATTATATTTTCAGTATTATTAAAGTGACATTAAGTTTTGGCACTATGTTGGAGCAAATTCCTCACATTTTGGTTTAATGTAGCAGAACGTAGCAGGGTAATCACTTTGGGGCAAATGGCACAGCAATCCCATCACTGATATAATAAAATTGTTCTTTGCAAAAACCTGCAAGGAAAATGCAGTTTGAGATAAGCAGTATTTAAGAGGATATGTTTGAATATGTCTGTACTCAAACTGTCCACAAACAAGACCTGCCTAAGCCCCAATGTGTAATTTTTTTTTTTTTCCCATCGCAAGCATTGCTTTTTTTTTTTCACATCGCAAGCATTGCTTTTTTTTCTTTAAGAATTGCTTTACATTTAAGCATTTCTAACAACTGCTATTGTTTAAAAAGTATGAACTTCTAGTAAAACCTTGTAGGTTTATAAACCCAGTCATACAGCACCAACAGGAAGGATATGTTTCAGAGAAGTTTTAACTTCTATTCTGGAGTTCAAGCAGAGAAGAGCGAATGAAATATAATAATTAATGTGACATATAGAGTTAGCTGACAAATGGTTGAATTTTGCGAATTGACTTACTTCATACCCACAAAGCTGGCTAATCTTAGAATAAACATTACAGGCTATGGCAGTAGCTTAGAGCCAGTAGTATAAATAAGGTGGAGTAAAGATACGCCTTCCTTTCCTTGCTTCTGAGCAGCCGTAGCCTTCTATGCAAAAACATAAAAATGGCAACAAATGTAAAGCACAGGCACAACCATATGAAAAGGTTTAGGTGCCTCAAGGTGCCGAAACCCTGAAGCGTCGAACAAGAACGCATAGCCTGGCTTTACCGTTCCACGATGCTCCTCGTTGTGCTATGCGACGCATCGTAGACGACCTCCGGTGCTGATGACGGAGAGAAGAAGGGCGTCATCAGCCATGGCTTGCCAGGTGTAGCCGCTATCTCCAAGCAATAAACCTCGTAAGCACCATTGGCCAGCTTGCCTGACACCGAGCCCTCGGTGAATATCCTAGTCCTGGGTGCTTCCAGGCATCTACAGCACCCGCGACCGAAGGAAACCCACCGACCTCAAAGAAGGCCTGTTGCAAGGCATGACCCTCAGCTTCACCTGGCCACCTGCATTGTAGACGAATTTGAGTCAGTCTGTAGCACTATGACATTAACAGCGATGGTATTGTTGTTGTGATCACATGCTTAGAAATAACACACCTATCATTCATCTTCATCAATAGCGAGCAATAAAAACTTTGTCTGCACAATAACAATACTCAGTAGCCGCAAGACTAGCTCAGTAGCACCAAGTGCATAGTTGGGAGTGTAGAAACCAGGCTGTTTATAAATATCTGCACTCCTACATTATTTGTAGTTTAGTTGCATTTGCACCTGCACCAATAATAGGTACTAAGGTAGTCATTTTGTATACTCCAGTTGTTCGTGTAATTTTACTGCTCAGTTCACTGGTCTGCATGTCACGCTCATAACCAGAAAACAAATACCGAGTGCTGAAGCAACACTATTAATGTTCCTTTAGGGAGGTACAGGTATACGGGGGAATCGATACGCTGGCAGATATTCATGCTAGCAAGTCTACAGCTTAAGAAACAAAAACTGAAGGGTCATTGCACAGGTGGTGCGCCGTAAATAAATTGCAGAATACGTGTGCTGAGAAGACCACCTGCAACGACCTCAGGTATTCACGCACCGAAATTTCTATACAAAGGGTTTCTGAAATAATGGTGATTGCTCATCGAGCGATCTAGGCCGAGGCTTCCTTCTCGGAAAACTGGCATGCACATGCGCCTAGTATGGGGACGCGCCAGGAGATGCTACAAACCACCTACCCTACGAAGTCTCGGGCACGACGTGACAAGGCCAGAGTCAACCGCCTCACAGTCCGCGAAGCAGTGGAGACGTGCAATGGGGTGTAGTCCCTGCGGTGATGAGGAAGTTCTCCGTGGCGTAGAACTACAGGCCGACAATGGACTGCTGCTCTGCAGAGAGGGCGCGGCTGCGAGGCGTCGGCCGCGAGGAACACAATGCCCGCGCGACCGAATCGAAAGCACTCCTGCAGTTTGTCCCCTCGAACCTCTCCAAAGGGTTCAAGCGGTCACGGAACACACGCTGTCGTCCCATCATCACAACAGCGTACTGGGTGAACACGCACTCTCTTCGATGTCGGCGTCGCGTCACAGTCGACATTGCGTCCCTTATCTTCGCCAATCCGTCCGCAAATCAGTTGTCAGTCAGTTGACGGGCGAGTCGGAGGGTCGGTTGGGCAAACGGCAGAGAAGACAAACATTGAAAATCAGCTGATAACTAAAGCGCGAGAAACGTGCGTTGTTGCAAGATACGAGAACAAAACAACGAAAACAATAACTCTATAAAGACCGTTGCCAGATCCGAAATCAACGCTGTAAACTTATGCTGTGTTTGGCGAAAAAATAGATGTATCAAAATATGTATGATTTGTTTAAAGTATATATACATATTTGATGCATAAAAAGAAACACTACGATAAGATGTTGGTTTTATTTTTCTCAATAAAGACAAAACTAGCGAAAAAGTTTCTTAAAAGGCTATTTGTTTGCTTCGACCGGCAGGTGGCGGGAGCTACCGCATAATAAGAAAACACGGAGAAATTGTGCATCGAGTTTTGTCGAACGCGGCTAGGTACTCGGAGGTACCTAGGTAGGGAAACGCGGTTACTTTTAACCGCGGTTAGAGTTAACCAGCTTCGAGCAAACGGGCCCTGGGCGTCGTCGCTCTTATTCTCAGATGGCTCATGGGGCAGTATGGCGTCCAACATGGTCTTTACCTTCCGACCAAGTACCAGCTGGAAAGGCTCTGAAACCTCTTAAGTACATTTTGTTCCTGCCACCCCACTTCAAAATGGCTAAGAAATGAAATGAAATGAATGAACATTGCGGCAAGGAAGAGGCCACTTCCAGACGACAAAGACGACATAAACAACGCGCCAAGACAAAGGAGAGAAGCTCTACCATCGGACCATTTTCGCAAACAAGACGCACTTCATTTCCCAGTAAAGGACGACCTTCAAAGTGGAGCAAGGTGCCGAAACGCTGGCTGCAGCATGAAGACACGCCATCGCTGTGCTCACTGCGACGTGTACCTTTGCATAGAAGTTGGCAGAAACTGCTTCGATGAATTTCATTCGTTAGTGGAGTCGGAAAACAATTAATTTGGGAAGTTAATTTACTAGTATGAGGCGTGAGTTACATACCGAACTTGCTTATGTTGCGTTTTGAGTGCTTCAAAAACGAATAAATTAATTTATTTCTGTATTTTTGAAAAGCGCAGCGTCGAAGCTGTTATTTTCCGGCCCTTTCCGAATACACAAAAATTTACAAAATTTCTAACCATGCCTAAAGATGGACCCAGTGTCCCTGCAGGGGGACAAGCAATTAAATGTAGTTAGTCACTGCGCACATTAAAAATACTTTTTTTTTTTTGGGGGGGGGGGGGTGGGGGCGGGGGTTTCTTGGAACCCAACTGTAAATATAAGGACTTCATCGAAGTTATTTTATTGTGGCATTAGTCTCGGGTCTGAGGAGGATACGTCAATTCAGATTCTCCGATAAATATAGCGGAAGAATTGACATCACGTGACCTTTACACCAATCCAGTTTCCCCACTATATTTAGCAGGGGAAATCAACATCATGTGACCTGATGTCAAGTGACCTAAACAATATAGTTTCCCCACTAGATTTAGAGACGAAATATACGTCACACCCGACATTATTTCCATCTTCCCATCCCTTTTCTTTATCACCTTCTCTTTCTTTCCCCTCCCTTCCTCTCCTAGGGTGTCCTCCTCCCCATCTCTTCCCCTCCAAGGGTGTCCTCTTTCAGTTCTCTCCCCCTTCTAGGTTGTCCTCCCCATTCCTCTATTTCCCTCGCTCCCCCTACCTCCCTACCTACTTCAAACATCCTCCCTCTCCTTCCCCATCCTTACCGCACTCTCCCTAACTCTTCCCATTCTCTCACGGTGTCCTCCATTCCTTTCCTTCTCTCCCCATGTGACACACTAGGGCCGTGTTCCAAATACACTCGATCTCACTCTAGGGTAGAGGTTCTGTGCCCTGGCGTACCGGTGTCCAGTGTTGCTCTGAGTTGTCACGTGAGATGATCCGCTGGAGGACGGCCGTGGCCGGAGTAACCCGGATTCATTCGAGAAAGATTTGAAACAGTCCAATTCAGTTTCCCCATCCCTCGCTCCTCCCTTTCCTCTCTATATCCCTCGCTTTCCCAATTCCTTTCCACACCGTCCTACAGTGTTCTCTCTCTCTCCACGCCTGCCTTCCTTCCCCCTACCCTGTCCCTGGTCAAGTGACAAACACATTCAGTTTGCCCAAAACTGATAAAAAAATATGTTCTTTGATTCCAGAACGGTTGTTTAGTCTCTTGGAAACAATTGAAGCAATTAATCCTATAAAGGTCGCTGCCATTTTTTTTTGCCTCTCCCGCAAAGTGCAAAAAAACAGGCGGTTCTTTGTTCCGCCGCTAGGATTTCTGAGTGTAGCCGCCTTCGGCACATTCACACTGCAGAAAAAGGCGCGAAGAGAGGTGATTTTTTTTTTTGTTTGTTTTTGTGTTGCAAAAAAGTCGCGCGTCGTGAAGGACGACGCCGGGAGATTACATCTCCGGACCCAAATTTTCTTTCAACCTGTGCGTTTGAGCCAATCAGTGAGCGACCGGACGTGACGTGTAGTCTTCTTCCGGTTAGGAACTGTTTTTGCTTGCTTTATTTTACATTCACAAGGTAGGCAAAAAGGCACAGGGGTTGAGGAATGCGCGCAGTCACCAAACGTGGCTGGAATCATTTCAGTGTTGTGGGGTTCTTTACGGAGTCCCTCTACTATTAGTCGCCGCCCGATCGGTATGCGCTCCGCCCGTCACCCAGATAGTGGCATAACACAACGAGAAGACAGCGAATGGGTTTACTGTACCTCTCGGTTGCCCGTCGTCGAGAACCGGCAGTCCAGGCACGCCGACCCTTGTTGTCGGTTGTCGATCAGAGCTCACAGTCGGAGTCCGTGTCCAGGCCTGCGGATCGCCTTTCCCACGCCAGCGCTGCGTAGGCTGGCTGTCCCGGGCCATCACTGCCCGAGTCTCGCTGCGGAACCACCCCGGGATCGTCATAGCCTAGACCAGATGGCCAGGGCTCACCGTTTCCACCGGTCTTGCTCCAGACCTCGCTGGTGGACCGCTCCGGGGTTCGCCATGGGCCAGGCCAGGCAGCCCCCGATGTTCCTGCGCAGCTTTAGCTTCGCGTAGCACGCACACTGTCTCGCTCCAGCTCGTGTCTTCTCCGCCGACCGCCCGTCACGTGCCCTCTGCCTCGTCTTTCACCCTCGGCTCCCACAGTGTGGAGAAAAGAAAGTTGATAGGAACATATGACTGAGATCAGTGTTTTTCTGTGAGTGTACGACACTGCGAAACTACTCTTCCTCGTTTGCGTGAAAGCCGCCACGGCAGGACGATCTCGCAGTGTGTTCCGACTGCGCGAGAGCTATACCTCTCGCGCATCCACAATGTGTTTTGTGAATTCTTTGTGTGCACGCCACTACTACGGAATACAACAGTTCCCCTTCGAAAACACTATCGCACAAGCTGCGTGCGGTGCTAGTAAAGGTACGGACGCACGGACGTAGCACCGTGCTAAGCTTTTTTTTTTAACAAAAACGCGCCAAACGAACAACACTGAAGCTGCGCGCTCTTAATTCGTGCTTCTCACAAATGCTGCATACAGCTGGAGTGTAAACATTTATATAATCATTGCCGTTATTCATTCACCGAGCGCATGTGCAATCACGAAGGCAAGGCAAAAACAATCGCATTAAGCAGACGGCTAATAATAATTCCCTGTTCTCTCGACAAACGCGAGGTTCCCCGAGAAGGCGCCGATGTTGAACGGCCCTGTACGACTGCATCGTTTTTTTTTTTTTTTTTTTTTTTTTTTTTGAGACGGCAGCGTGAATTTCAGCTAAGACACTCGCTTTTTTTTTCGGTGTGAATGCACAAAACACATACTTTCGCTTTTCCCGCGACCTGGCCGTCTACTGTTCTGGCGCGAAAGGTCCTTGCTTTCCCCCTAGATAGGAGGCTATGTTTGGGGAAACCACAGTGAGTTGAGAAGGGGAGGTGATGTGGGTGAAATAAATTATTTTTGAAAATAAGCCAACAAGTATAGACAAAAGCTGGTTATTGCTCCAAACTTTTAGGCTCAACGTTGTTTTTTTTTTTTTTTTTTTTTTTGTAGCATTAGAATTTTAAAGCAAAGAAAGACATCACGAAAACTTAATTGTTTTCGAAGTGTCACTAATAGCGCGTTTCTCATATCCGAGTATAATCGTCTCAAGTGTTAAATTATAGACTTTTGGTATCTAAGTTGCCTTTTCGGTACTGGAAAACATCTGAAGGCAGAAATGGAAGTAGGAGAGACGCGTGTAAAAGAAAAACATCTAAACTTTTGACGTCAGGATGCGGCCTTGTTCTAGTGCGATGGACATAATCGGAATGGTGTGGCACATTTCATGCGAGTACGTTATAAAATATACGGCATAAAGGGTTTTAAAAGGAAGCATTAAAAATATTTTTCGGTGATACAATTTTAAAATCTGCACTCGGAAGAAAAAAAAGATATCTCTTTCAGTGCCAAAGACAACCAAAAAACGTGTTTTTTTCTGTGCGAATGCGTTTTTATTTGCTCAATTAAACGACAAATTGTCGTTGATTGCTTTGCAAATCATAAACTTGCTATTTTCTATGTACATCACAAAGGCTGTTCTGTATTATTTTGTTGCGGTGAATTATTCACAACAATATGGTGATATCGGTCATACTTTTTAGGACTCTAATCATACATATTCCGAAGACAACCCCACAAAAACAAAATTGAATGCGATGACAGTGATTCGAAAACCAATTGGCAATCTAACTATGGGGAGACAGAATATTGACACAACACACATTCTGGCCTTATAAGAGGCCTCTTCCTGCTTACAGGCTGCGACTACGATTCTGAGTGATCCGATCTCCACCGTCGCATTCAGTTGAAATGTTTTGTTTAGGAAATCAGCTACTGCATATTAGACACAGCCAAATAGATGAAACCTCCCAGCTTATTGCTCCTGCTTTGGGGGTGGTGAGTTTTGTCCCAATGTGCGTCAAGATTTTGTCAAATTGTTGATCAGTCAGGATAGATGCCAGCTTCATATACTTTTGTCAGCGTTAAGGTGATTTCCGAAATATCCCCGAGCTGTGAAAATATCTGCTGTGAAAATGGAGACAACTGCAGGCTCACTTTCGTGTGTGCAAATAGTGACATTTTTACCCTACGAAGAAGGCTACCGCCTAGGTATTAGACCGGGCAACTGAGCACTGCACAAGGATGATTTTCACTGCTTATCAGAACACCAAACTTGAAACATGCCGTGAAAGTAATTAAATAATGTAAGGAGAAAGTTGTAAACAGATTATACATAATCAGGTCTATTTGGGAGACCTACATGATGTTTCTAAGCCAAAATGGAGATTACAATGTTTTAATTACTCCGTCTAAAATTAAGATCAACACAAAGCAAACAGAATGCGCCTTCGTGTGATGTACCAAATCCTTTCCCTGTTTCTATACTTGCTTAAAGATGATATTGCAAAGCAAGAACTGATCTCCATAAGCCTTTTATATAGCTAACCTTATCAGAATTATGGTGAGGTGTCTTAAGGGGGAAACGTTCATTCTGGTACATCTTATTTTTATGTCAGCCATCGTAGGGAGACTCGACCAAATCTGTGAACGTCAGTCATTGTTAAAACTAGACAGACGTAAGTTCGAGTGTAAAAAGCTGGAGTAGCTAGAGGACTGTAATGCTAGCGACATCACCAGGTCTAGAGTTAGTATATATATTCTAGCTTTAACAACCTTTAGCATTGCCTTGAGCCGGTGAACTCTTCGGGAGGAAAAGAACATGCCAAACCTTAGAACACAGACAAGATGAGGCGTTATGAGCAGTACGTTGTTATATGTGGCATCGTTATAAGTATATACTAAACTGATATAAACGACAATATGAACACCGACTTAAGTGTCTTAATAATAATAAGATTAATAAAAATAATAATAATAATAACCTAAAAAGCATGCGTTGCCTATTACACACCCCAAACAAAAGCTCGAGGTACACCTGAGCATTTCTTCTGAGTTGTGAATGCGAAAGCATGCAAGCCGCTCGTCCGCTCCCTTTGTCGTCTGCTGCGTACTAGCGCGCGCGCGCTTCGGGATCTCGAAGGGAATGGCGCCGCGGCCAATGGGAGCCCCGTCGACGAGCGCCAGCCAATGGAACCGAAGGCGCTCGGAAACTAGGAGCCGTTTTCGCGCTTCCAACTGATGACGTCAGCTCGCTCATAAGACAGTTAATGCTTTCGCATTAAAACAGTGGAAGCGAGAAACTCTTTTTTCTAATGGGAGCACGTCCACATAACCCTCTCCCCCCACCTCCTCTCCACCACCATTTTCAAAAGGTTGACAGACCGGTGACGCAATACAAGTGGCCCCGACCCGAGGGTTCATCAGAACACAGGAAAGCCATCATCCTCAATTTACAAGTGGATTACATAAGATCTGTAACTACTCAGGATAACTCGACCAAGGCAGGCAAGTCTTCCATGAAAAATAAATACACGTTTTAGCTCACTCATTCCGTCGCCCCTTCACCTCCCAAACATGTCCGATGCCCGTGCCTTCAGCATTTTAAGGCTAAACACTTTGCCCTGAAGCCAACTTGCAAAACTACCTTTTTGACGATTCGGGTTTGTGTATTTGTGTTAAACATTTCAACACAAAATAAAACAATAAAAGGGTGAGCTCTGATCATGCCTACAAAAATATAACACCATTGAGAGAAATCTACAAAAATAACAAGAATTGAAACGAACGTTAAAAATGTGTGATTCGGCATTTTTTTCTTCTTCTAATTTTAGGCCTAAATTTGTTAATGCAGATTGGTTTAGGCCAAAGCAATTTAGAAAACAAAGCGATGCGACATACATTAACATAAAAAAATATCTGCGTGATTTTGTTTTTAACCATTTATAGCATGCGAGAGAACTGGATACAAATATCTAGCAGCCTAAACGTAACATTTCTCCTTGCTCCACTACGAAATTTTTTTATGAAAATAACGAATTAAAGAAAATTTAAATTATATTTTATTTATTTCAGATATGAGGCAACATTATACAATTTTTTGAGGCCCATCAAAATACCCATTCGGACACGCGTGTTTGACTTCAAGTGAAAACAACAAGATGATCCCGCATTCTTTTTACGTTGTACGATTTCAAGGCCTGGGTTTCCACACTTTCAGTGACCCCAGTGAAAGAGAGTATATGTGGTTATATGGCCCCTCTTTAATTAAAGAAATAAAATTCCATAAGGATATATATATATATATATATATATGTATATATATATATATATAATATATATATATCTGCTCCACTTTGACCAGATACAAGACGACTCCGCTTTTATCTTCTCTCACCACTGAAGTTTGGGATGGGCCGGCGATATCGAATTCTTCTTGAACATTTCTTTGTGAGCCTTAAGAAAACAAACGTCTTGGAACAATACATGCGACATGGTTTGCATCCCAGACCATACAACCAAAACAAGAGTGCAACTTAATGTTACACTAATATGGCACACTGAAATCGCAAAATATGGCACGATGTACCTGTGCCATCTTATGTAAGCTGATGAAAGAAGCGTTTCGCAAGAAAGTTACGGTAATTGTGACTAAGAAGCAGAAGACGAGAAAACAACGAATATACTCAGCCAATTTCAACAGATTAACAAGAAGAACATCTTCATGCGCATCAATGGTGTAAAAATCACGGACGTGAGGCACAATAATAAATCTTTTTATTTCCATCGATTGTGATGGTGGGACCCGTGGAAAAAAACTGCGATATGCAGCTTGACTGGTCCTCGGGCCCCTGCAACGGTCAGCAGCAGCGGAACGGAAAAAAGTACACACAAAAGGCAACAATTGAAAGATACATAACTATGCACTTGCCTGTTTTTTCGCAGCAATTAGACAAACAAAAAAAGCAACAATTAAAATTTACAAAACTATGCTCTTCGGCCTATTAATGGAGCAAAATAAAACAGAAAATAGAAATCAGGCACAAATCAGGAGCAAAAATACAAACGCAATTCTTTAGAAATTTTATAGTCAAAATCTACATCATCAATATAAAATTTATTTAGCAAGTGTGGTAGGGCCAATTTAAGCATTTGGAGACCATAGTTCGTTCGCTGAGTGACCATCTTCCACTTCTCTGCGCTACGAGTGGGGTATGCTAGTGAATTTTCCTGTAAACCTGCAAGGTTTTCTAAAAACAACATGAACCCCTTATTTTTTTCCTCCTCAAACTAACACATAGTCTATAATCGTATAACTTGAATAAAATAATTATCTTAAAATTTCTAAATATTTCAGAAGTGTGAGCATCATAAGGGACATTACATATGCTCCTTAATATTTCTTTTGTAACAAAAACAGTTTTTTATATTGGTTATTGTCGATGAACACCATACCAGATGGCAGTACGTTAAGTGAGAGTAAAATATAGAGTTGTAAACTAACAATTTAACATTCGTGGGCAACAAAGAACGGCTGCGATTTAGGATCCCAATTACTCGGCATAATTTTGGAATCAGATAATTTATGACAATCCCAGGACATGTTCTCATTAAAAAATACGCCAAGAGTTTTGAAGGAACTATTTCAATTGAAAGAACTTGAGATTGGGCGAGTTGGTTATTCATGCTTGTCGACGTAGCGCATTCGAAAAACTGTCACTCAAGCATCCACACACCCAAAGAACACACCTTTCACCCAGCGCTCACTAACAACTTTGTATTTCGTGTGTAACTTCGGCTTCTACTTCTACTTCAGTTTGAGACGATTTGAAAAAGACGAAATATGAGTCAAAAATTCCCGTCTAACGCTTGGGCTAATTCACGGCACAAAAACAACATCGTAAACGCCAACTCTGGCCACTTGGGGATACACTGTCGGGATTGTGGGTGTGTCGCAGATTTCAACAACAGCATCGTGTTGGGCAAAAGTGTAAACCAATTAACAAGGGAAATCATCGAAGCCGAGAACATCATACGACTAGAGGACAAATGTGTTAGTACGCCGTCGATAACATTATCACGAAAAGAGATTAATTATTTAGCCGTGAATTAGCCCAAGCGTTAGACGGGAATTTTTGACTCATATTTCGTCTTTTTCAAATCGTCTCAAACTGAAGTAGAAGTAGAAGCCGAAGTTACACACGAAATACAAAGTTGTTAGTGAGCGCTGTGTGAAAGGTGTGTTCTTGGGGTGTGTGGATGCTTGAGTGACAGTTTTTCGAATGCGCTACGTCGACAAGTATTTCAATTGGACAAGAATTTAAACTCAGTGATCTATATAAAAGCACAGACTTGTTTTTTGGACGCAAAATATAGCTCTTGTTTTATTAATGTTTACCTTTAAAGAGTTACCATCGCTCCAGGTTTTTATTTTTGATAAAGTGTGGTTGGCCATATCTATTAAGACATCACCTGTTTCGGAAGAAAAACATATGCTAGTATCATCCGCGTAGTTAGCCAATTTTGCTTCCTTGTTAACGTTAACAATGTCGTTTACGTATAAGTTAAAATGAAAGGTCCTAAAATACTTCATTGCGGAACACCTGAGGTGATGCGTTTTACCGTGGATGAGTAAATGTTCATGCATACGAATTGTTTACGATATTGCAAGTCGGACTGTAAAAGCAACAGTGCCTGTCCACGAATACCATATACTGTAAACGACTAAATTTTCGCGAGGACCTACTTTTCGCGAATTTCGCGAATCGTCTACAATTCGCGAAAAATATGTCCCGCGAACAATTCGGTCAATATGTGAACGCTACGGATGCCACACTCGATTCGCGAAAATTAGAGCCCACGAATAATTTCAAATTTTCAGCTTTGGCCCGATCAGCGAAAATTTGAGCCCGCGAAAATTAAGTCGTTTACAGTATTTCAAGTTTTTTAAATAAGACATCATAACTTAGGCAGTCAAATGCTTTCGTGAAATCTAAAAATAACCCTAGCACTATTTTTTTGTTTTCAAAATTTTTCAAAATGAATTCTTTTTTGGAAATAACGCTGTTTCAGTAGAACAGTCCTTCTAGAAACCAAATTGAGAAGAGGTAATAAGATTATATTTGTTTAAAAATCTACTAAATGCTGATAGATTAATTTCTCTAAAGCTCTAGAAAAAACGGGCCATATATAAATGGGCCTATAATTGCCTCGCTTATTTTTATCGTCTTTTTATATAAAACAGACACCTTTGCTACCTGCATTCGTCTAGGAAATACACCCGTTTCTAAAGAAAGATTAAATATATACATTAACACGGGAGCAATTATATCGATGACATATTTAATTGGACGAATTTGTATTTCATCAACACCACATCTTGCACTATTTTTTAGCTGCATTATCGCGTTACTGACTTCTGTGCTGGTAATTGGCTCTAAAAAAATAGAATTACAGTTCCTTTGCTCAATACATTTGCAGGAGTCGTAAATATCGACAGCGCTACCTAGATTTACAAAATGATCATTAAACACATTTGCTAAGTCTTGACCGGTTACGTAAACACCTTTGTACAGTAACGTTTCAATGGTGTTTGACACAGGAGCACCCTTAACCAAAGAACCTAGATGCTTCCACGTAACATCGGTGCGTCCACTTGATGCGGAAAAAATGGAAGAGTAGTAATGTCTTTTTGCATGCTTTAGTTTTTTATTTAGGTTGTTTCGATAAGTCTTGAAAATTTGAAGAGCGTCTGGATCGCGGTTTTTAAGAAATCGATTATATAGAGCATCTTTTGTGCGAATCCTTTTGAACATGGCGCAGGTTATCCACGGCTTTTGAATCTTTTTGGATATTCTTATGAATTTATATGGAAAGTGATGTCTATACAATTGAAGCACCAGTTCTATAAATGTATTATCAGCATCGTCGGCAGTACTTTGTTCAAGCACGGCGTTCCAATTTATAGCTGCTATGTCCCGTCTAAAGGCGTTGAGGCTCTTGATTTCTACAGTTTGGATAAATATGGATTGGTTTTTTATTGCCTTCCTACGTAGAATATATTGTACATGTAAACATATTGAAAGATGGTCACTCAGGTCACAACTAATTACTCCACTTTTTACTCTATCTAGGTGATAATTTGCTAAAAATAAGTCTAAAACAGCTGTTGAGTGCAAAGTAATTCTGGTGGGATTAGTGACTTTATTAATACACCCGTGCACGCCAACAAGGCTCTCCATTTCCTTTTTCGTGGCACTGTCAGAAAACATATTTATATTAAAGTCCCCACCACAAATGACGTTATAATGACCCTTGTTTATAAAACTTAAACACGATTTAAAAAGTTCAAAAAATGCCGAAATGCTACCATCTGGTGGGCGGTAAACAACAGCAAAAATGTCCTGGTCTTTTCGCAGACACAATACTTCCACATCTTTCATGATAAAAGTTTAGACACTCAGAAGATCACAGTTTATGTTTTCTTTTATCAGGAGAGCTAATCCTCCGCCTTTTTTTTAAAGTACGATATAAAATATAAGTTTTATACGATGGTAAACAAAACATATGAAAATTATCAATGTACGAAGTCTCGGTAAACATAATAACATCAAAAATACCACTAAACTGATCGAAAAGAAGTTCCAGGTTAGTTTTCTTGTTTACTGCTGACTGTATGTTTAAATAAAAACAAGTCAAACCGTCTTTTAACCGTCTTTTTTATATTTATACGTTGACTCAGATACACCAGAGCATTCGCGCAAGTGGTAGGAACAGTCACAATCCGAACATGTCAAAGCATTTACATCGCTCCTGATCAGGGAGCGACATTTTGAACAAACAACATCATCATCATCCTTCGACGACGGCATCAAGAACTATACAAAGCGATAAACAATTCAAAACAGACTGATGTTTGGCAGCAGCAGCAGCATCAATCAATGCCTTTTATATAAAATCAGGGGAAAGACTAACCTGGAAGCGGCAAAAGCGAGATGTTATCCGACTGTGCACTACTGACGCCGCTGCTGCTGCCAAAGTGATGGCCCGTGCCTCCGAACAGCTCCTTTAACCTAGAAGAAGGTGTCGCTGCCGTCGCTTCAAACGGTGATTGGCTGGTGGCACAGGGCGATGACGGTGATTGAGCCGTGCGGATGACTTGCCACGTTCAGTATTAGGAACAGATCCGAGTCTTGCGGTTTTCCGGTAGCAGCCACCACCACTCAGCAGAACGTGGAAATATTGGAAGTGGCAAAGGCGAGATGTTATCTGACTTTGCACTACTGACGCCGCTGCTACTGCCAAAGTCCAAGAGGGCCATAATACAATTAGTCCTTTCCATCAATATTGTAGTTGTCGTATTTTGCGCTTGTTTACTTGTTGCTTAGAAATATATTTTATAATCGAAATTATATTTTTGATTTAAAAATTATAATTGTTAATTAAAAAAAATGAAAGAATTGATGCTCCACCGGTGTTTGTCTCGTGCAACAGACGACGTCAGCTGCAGTAGACAGAGTTTAATTGGCAGACTAAGCTGCTGAATGTCATAACACTATGATAAAAGATGTAATTTGTCTTTGATATGTACCCCTAACCAGGCCGAGAGCTGCCGAACCTTTACCTTCAATGTTTCAATAGAATGAAAATCAAGTTTCTAAAAATAAAATATCCGAGGGCATTTACGCTATCCCGTAACGAGTTTCACAGCGACAGACGATTATCTTTTGAAATATTTGCTCCGAGGAATTTATGGTTGACTCTAGATTTCCGCAGAAAGTTGCGCGGCGCCATTTTCGCTTCAGGTTTTGACTCTAGTTTCTCTCACGCCTCCGAACCTTCCAGACCAGAAGTGCCGCGTTCGCTCGCGTCCCGCGAACAACCGCTCTCCTCCGTGCATGCCGCCTATCGCCTTGAGCAGACGACGCTTCAGTTTCGAGTTTGAAGTTCCTTTAGGGCCCTTTTAGCAATCTCAAATTCTTTGAAACGGTGTAGGGTCGAAGAGCACGCGCAGTGGACTTGTGAGCGACGTGAGGGGCCACGTCGCCCTGGTACTGCGTGCGAGGCTGCCCCGGCGGAGTCACAACCGAAACTACGGTAGACAGACATCAAACCCAATTGTTTTGACCGTTTGACGATTTCATTTTCAAAGTCTGAAAGGTCGTCGGGCACCTAAAAAGGATAACTTCGTCCGATTCCCCGACTCAATAACCACTCCCAGTGCTACATGTGCCGAGCGCAATGGCGCCACCATCTTTTCCGAGGCAAGATAAAAAGCCAGGAGGCGACATCATTCCGGATTCCGATTCTTGGTATTTAAAAAAAAAAAAAAAAGCCATAGTGCGTTCGCAATTGCGTTAAAAAACATGTTTTGCGAATGCCGTTATTAAATATTAGAAAAATGTCGCCTAGACAGCTTCTAAATTTCATACTCGATTACCCTTGTGGGACCCGAGAAAAATCCGACATAGGTATTTAATAATAAATACTCTTAATTGCTTCGTTAGGGGTAAGTTCGAGCATTTTTTACATTTTTTTTTTGCACTGTTAGTTTGCAGGTTCAGTAAAAATGAATGTCCACCCACATGGTCAGTGGGACTTTACATTTCAAATCAGCACAATGAACACATATTTATTGAACATTTTATGAGTTAAATTTTGCAAGTTAGGTTTAGGGCGGAAGAACAACAAATCTGGAGTGATACCGGCAGAAAAAATGATGGTCATTTCATGGTATCAAATTCAAAGAAGCAGTGCCAGTCAGTTTCAATGCAGAGGAAGATATCACAGGACGTGCAACGGTGAGGAGTTTTCTTTAAGCCGCCAGGGTACCTGCTCCTTGCAGCATTCTTGATGTCGTCTTTTTTGGCATGTGAGGTGCCTGCGCCGTCCTGACTAGCAAGCTTGGCAGCGGCTGGAGTCTCTTGCGCGGAACATGTGGCACCGCACACACAGTCTAAAATGGCATTCGCCTGACTTGTTGTTAGTCCAGAAAAATTTAACACAATCAATCAAACCAATTGTTTTCACTTCATGAGTGTTTGACATTGATGGTGAGCAAAACATGGTCATCGCGAAATTCATGTAACAACTTTTGGGTCCCAGCGTCCACCCACGTGGACACACAGTTTGACAAGCGACTACCGCGACCCACGCTAATACTGGTGTCAATATTAAGCATTATTAACCATCTGCGAACTTTCAAGAACACTAGAAATATAAATTTACACCGCCTCTGTTTGTGTAAATCACGTAAACTGATTACATATCTTGGCGTCGCCCTTAGAACGTGCGAGTGCTGCAGGTCGCCATTGGGAATAGCGAGCAACCAGTTGTTTTCAGTGCTGTTTGCTCAACACTCCTCCAGATGGCAGCAAAGACTATGTCCATGACAGTGGACAGGAGTTCTTTCCTGTGTGCGACGCTGTTTTTTTTCAACAATTCAAAACCAAATGTCCACACTCGTGGACGCAGGGTCTCTGGAGCTTACGTCACAAATTTAAAAAAAAGCGAGAAGGTGAGAAGGGGGAGAGAAAAACTCTAAAAATAAAAAGGCGCACGCGCGCGTAAAAATGTTTTTTTTTCGCGTCCTTTTTTCATGATTACAATTGGCATTGTTTTAGACAACACAAAATATAAGACATTTGGGGTGTCAGTGCCCGTTTAATGTACGCCTCCGTCTTAGGGTAGTGACATGTGACCCCTTTGCGTCACGACGGTTTTGTTTATTTTATTTTTTTTTTGTGGTGTGCGTGAAAGTAAAATCAGCTTTAAAGTTGGAAGCTTATAAATGCTACTAATTCCGTTTTAAGCGTCTAAGAAGTTTTAATTAGCACTTTCCGTGGATTTGCAAGTTCTACCTTGTGCAGTGGTTCAGACTTTTCACGAGTTGGTACGTTACATACGAAAGGTTTCACATCTAATTAATCTGAGTACATTCCTCGCAATTTAAACTTCACTAGGAGTCCTGTGCTCTCTCATATGTATATATTGACATAGAGTGAGTGGTTGGCAGTCAAAACGAGGCGGAAAATTTGGCACCTGAGCACGGAGTTCAAATTTTAATCAAGGAATGATTTTTGTTTTGCATCATTGGTTTCAATCTACGTTACCAAATTTCAAGCTACAGTTTTGTTTCTAGAAGAAATAGGAGCAATGTTCTTCGCATTTTCGGTTTACAGACTCCGAGACTTGAACACCCCGTCGCCCTGAGGTCGTGCATGTGGGGCCATCTCCCGGTAGGCGCGGCAAGCATTCGGTTTATATCAGACGACGCAGTATTGAGCACTTGCCATGCAAAATTGGCAGAAAACCCCAAAATCACGACTCTCGGGAGACAGAGTCGCGTTTTTAGAGCCATACATCATCCAGAAAAAAATGAGCAATGCTCTTCTGAACTCTATAAGGAAATAAAGTACGCCTCGAAATTTAACGTGGTAAAATCTACAACTAACATTTTCCTCTAATTTTGTTTTAATACTCTGCCTGTAGGCACGCTTTTCTGGCCCACTGCACAGCCAGCTCTTCTATTTACGTAACCCTCTGTGTTAACCAAATATTGGTAGCTTTAATCTCTTCCGCTACCACAAACTCCTGTAAAAAGAAATCCATTAAGAGTTTGCACGGTTGTTCTGACCTGATTGCAACCATAAGGGCTCTCATTTTCCAAATACCGTGCATTTAAAATTTCTTACTCTTCGAGCGCCACTGCTTGGTTTCTTCGGCGATAAAGCTATCTTAGATACTTTGTTTCAAGTCCGATGCATTTTCAATAAAATACTTGAGCGTCTCTAGCGGCGCTCATTGTGAGAAGCTTCAAACTTAAAATATACAATAAGGGCATAACCTTCGGAGCGGTACGACAGCATTTATCACAACAAGCAGTAAATCTACCAAATGTATTCGAGGGAAACAAGTTCCTATACAGTAGCGGTAGCACACGATGTGATTTTCAGAGTACTTCTGTGTTTCCCTGGGGCATTTGCGAGTTCATAAAACGAGAGCTCGTAATACTCAATTACACCTCTTGATAAATTACTCAAGCTTCAATCTGCAATTTTCGAGTGTAGTTGCGTCCGGTGCAGCGGCTAGAAATAGCTGCAGTAATTATTGCCAAGATTAGGCACTTTGCACGAGAACTTGTCAATTCCTTCTTTGGGTAATTAACTTCAGTTATTTTATACGCATAAGGCAAACGTGTGCAGTATTTGTTTCAAAATTATCAGCCTTTTTTTTGGTAGTGGAGTAATTTGACATCTGGGATATTCATTAAACATTAAACAGTCGAATGTTTAACCACCACCAGCTCGATTGCGGCCAAACCTTTTGTTCACATACATATTAATTAAATTGTTGAGTCCGTAGTAACGTGATTTAAACTTCACACATATTTTGTAAGCTGTTTGTTTAATGAGACACAATTGGATTATGTTAAATTTAAGAAACGCAAAAAGGTGTAGAAATATAATATGCAAGAAAGTTTTCCGCTGAAGCTGCCACTGCCATTTGGGTTCATTGTAGAACAATTCAGTTCTGTAAAGTAAAAGAACCGTTTGTCTAAAACAACTTTGCTCGTAAAAAAACATCAACAACACTACAGCTTTTTTTGCTCATTTTTATCCAAACAACAACCAATTTATCCGAGTGCCATACAATTTAATTCGATCGCCATCCAGTTTAATCACAGTGCTACCCAATCTAGTCTCGGCGTCAGTGAATTTAATCCACAATATCTACATATGCTTATGTGTCTTTAGTGGTCTCGTTTCGCTTACACTTCTGATAACTAGAGTAATTGTTTATAGAATTGGATTTTGTTTGGTACAACTAGTATTTTATCACTATTTCGATTACTTGCAGTTACTGGTCGCATGATTGACGTTGCTTAATTGATATGTTGATTACTCTTTTGGTAACCTCGCGTTCCTAGTGGCGCACTTGAGTTCAATTCAGCTGAATTGAAGTTTTATTTACTCTTTCTTATTAGTTCAACTTATTATTGATACAATTCTGATGATAAAAGTGCACTTGCCGTTTGCGATTACAGTTTTGATTACTTTGCGCTATTATTGACACTTCTGACTTTTTAAAAATATAATGAAGATACGGCTTGCAGTTCTAATTACTTCAACTCATTAATAACACGAATTAAAAGATAAAAGTTCCACAAACATTTTTTATTGCTCCCTTGATTACTTCGAGGAATTATTGACAAAAATATTACTTGGTAGAAGCTCATGTGACCTTCTGATTACTTTTTGGTTATACAGGTATCGTTGACACAAATACCTTTATATAAGCAAAAATTTCTATACTCTGTCAATTACTTCAAAATATAATTGGCAAATGCGGCTATATAAAAGTTCAGTTCAGATTTGGATTACAAATTTGATTACTCCATGTTACTAGTCACCCAACTTACTTTAAATTAACTCAATTAACTCAGTGGTTACTCTTTATCTTTCCCCGATATATTAGTCTCACAACTGAGTTTATATCAGCATTATTGACATCTTGATTACTTTGAGTAACTAGTGACCTATTTTACTTTATATTGGTGTAATTGACATAATCGTGACTTTCATTATTACTTTGAGCTCTTATACAACCGAGTGATTTATTCTCAGCTCAGTTTCCATTTTGATCACTCTTTTGATTACTTCGACTTGCTATTGACCCAATGGAGTTTTGATTCGGCCAAATTGACATCACAATTACTTTTGACATTGCTTTGAGGAAATTATAGACTAACCGATTTTCAATTACCGTCACATTATAATTACTCTTTTGAATACTCGGAGTTACTATTGAACCTAATTGATATCTTGTTGACTTGATTACTTTGAGCTAATATTCACCTAATTGATTTGTTATT
Organism: Ixodes persulcatus; assembly: GCA_013358835.2. Taxonomy (NCBI): domain Eukaryota; kingdom Metazoa; phylum Arthropoda; class Arachnida; order Ixodida; family Ixodidae; genus Ixodes; species Ixodes persulcatus. The sequence continues at coordinate 22,415 of JABSTQ010001870.1, forward strand.
AGCGTCATTGATGTGTTGATTAGTAGTTTGATTACTTCGACTAACTATTTCCTCAATATACTTTAGATCAGCTGATAGACATTGAGGTCCCTCTGTGATTACTTCGAGTTATTATACAAATAGCTCATCTATTATTCACAATAAGTTTACTCCTGACTACTAGCTTCGAGTCAATTTCGGCACAGATTTTAATACGACCTAATTAACGTTCTGATGAATCTTTTAACTACTTTGAGGTAATATTCAGCCAAATTATTTACTATCAGCTCAATTGACATTATGAGTACTCTTTTTATTAGTTTTAGTTACTATTGATCCAATTAATGTTAATTCAGCCTAATTGACATTTTGGAGACTCTCTTGATTACTTCGAATTACTATACAACCAGTTCATCTATTATAAACTCAATCTACATTATTATTACTCTTTGGACTACTTCTAGTTACTTTTTACTCAGTTGACTTTAATTCGGCCTAAATGAGATTGTGACGACCCTTTTGATTCATTTATGCTAATATTGAACTAATTGATTTATTATGAGCCTAGTTGTAATTATGATTACTATTTTGATTACTTTGAGTTGCAATTAATCCAGTTGACTTTAATTAGGCCTAATTGACATTGTGATGACCGTTTTGCTTACTTTAACCTAATATTCAACTAAGTGATTTATTATGAGCCAAATAAGCATGATGATTACTTTTTTATTACTTCGAGTTACTTTTGACCAAGTGGACTTTAATTCGGCCTACGTAACATTTTGATGACTCTTGATTACTTTAGCGAATATTCAACCAATTAACTTATTATACGCCTTGTTGACATTATGATCACTCGTTTGATTACTTTGAGTTACTTTGACCCAATGGACTTTAATTCAGCATAATTGACATTTATTCACAATACCTTACAGGCTCTTTTCCAGAGCATTGAGTAAGGGGGGTATTATACGCATAATTTCACAAAAGAAAATAGAACAAACGCACATACAGTCTCACACAAAGTTGTCATGTATGCACAGCATACAATGAAAACCCAGCTAAGTACAAATTTAGAAAAAAAGAAAACAATAACAAAAAACACTGGACTGATATAAAAAGTTGTCAAGTTACACAGAAACAGAATTAAGCGGAAGCGCATTGCTTAGAAAATAAGATTCAAGTTTAGCACGGAACAGTGAGGTCTCGGCAATGGTGACTATGGATTCGGGAAGGTCGTTCCATGCGCGGATGCCACGTGGTACAACTGAGTTAATAAACGTGTTGGTTGACCCAGTGAGGTGTTGAAAACCTTTACTATTAGTGGTTTGATGAGATGATCTATTAGGGTGTTTAAGGAAAGTAACGCTTGAAAAACAATTGTTATAATAGAACTTGTGAATTAGGCACATAGTAAAAATGGTTCGACGTACTTCGAGCAATGGCAGGGAACATTGATGTTTTAGGAGAAAGACGCTCAAGCTATATGAATAGGAAGATGTTATAAAGCGTGCTGCTCCAGTCTGGACTTTTTCAATGTGCGTGGTTAAGTATTTCTGATGAGGGCTCCAAATCGCGGCAGCGTATTCGAGTTTAGGACGGACATATGTTTCGTAAGTGATCTTGCGCAGATGGTTAGGGGTCACTTTCAAGTTACGTTTAATATAACCGAGCGTTCTAGATGCGTCAGCGGTCACAGAGTTAATATGGGTGACCCATGAAAGGTTAGATGTAAAATGGACACCAAGATACTTGTAGGATGAACATACGCTAAGGAATGAAGTGCCTAATGTGTATAGGAACTGTGAAAGAGATCGTTTGCGAGTGAAGTTCATTACATGGCATTTGTATTTATTTAGTGTGATTAGCCATTCTTCGCACCAGTTGTTAATGCGATCAAGATCATGCTGGAGTAGTACGTGGTCATCTGGAGTGCTTATTTTTCTGTACAAGACACAGTCATCCGCAAACAAACGCACATTAAAAAACAATGCATTTGGGAGGTCGTTTATGTAGATAAGAAATAACAAAGGACCCAAGACGCTAGATAAGAAATAACAAAGGACCGAAAATCACCACAGACAGTATACTGAGAGCGAAACGACAGAAAGTTGCGAATCCATGAGAGGGTTAAAGAATCAAGATTAAGTGACGAAAGCTTAGACAAAAGGCGACAGTGGGGAACGCGGTCGAATGCTTTAGAAAAGTCCAGAAATATTGCATCGGTTTGAGAGTTAGAGTTCATGTTAAGATGTAGGTCATGGGTCAATTCAAGCAGTTGTGCTTCACAGGAAAGGCCTTTACGAAAACCATACTGATGTTTATGAAAAAATTTGTTAGACTCAAGATACGATGCAAGAAAACGAGGGAACCCGACGGAAGATCGTTGTGCTACCATACGTTCACGGGATAACACACAAATTGAAAAAGATCGCCGCGAGGAATGAGATCCAAGTAGTATGCTCCGCGCCTAATAAAGCGTACTCCATGTGCAGACGAGTTAACAACAGAACAGGCAAAGAAAGAACGTGCGACATTGCCCACAGAACACAATATGTACCATGCATGACAGGAGTGGTTTACAACATTCCCCTTTCATGCGGGAAGTGCTACATCGGCCAGACGGGCCGCTGCATCAACGACAGAGCCCGCGAGCACGCAACATCCCTTACAGGAACGTCGGCAGGGCATCTTGCAGCTCATTGCAGGACTTGCCACTGCAGTGCCGCGTTCAAGGACATCACCATCATAGCCACTAATAACAATCCTCATGCGCGCGAGATGCTCGAGGCGCTTGCTATCGAAGAACACGCGAGTGGGTGCGTCAGCACCCCATCCATCAATATTCACAAAAAGGAGAGACAATATCTACGGTGCGTCACGGTCCAGGAAATGGCAGCATGAGCTTGTGGCGGGTAAATTTAAAAGATTAGTTTAGGGTTGGGTAATGTGAAAATTTTGTTAACACACACATGCATTATTATATTAGTATAATAGGTTTTAATATGTAGTAATTTTTGTTGGTGTCTGAAACACGCAAGGAAAAAGAAGTTCCCACTAAATAATCGTTGGTAGTCAGCTGTCTTTTCTCTCCTGTCTCAATTTCTCTATATATCTTCCCCTGGTTCAAGCTGTCAAATATACAAGTATGTACCAACACGCTCAACTATCAACCGATACGATGCAATATGTGAAGAAATTATATGTTCAAGTACTTTGCACACAACACTGGTTAAAGAGATGGGGCAGTAGTTCTCTGCGAGGTGGCGATCTCCGTTTTTGAAAACAGGAACGACCTTCCCTATCTTCCAGTCGTCTGGAAGTATACCGGTGGACAATGATTGTTGAAATAGTAGACCGCAAATTTCACTGGATACGCGTTTCGTATTTTTAAGAAGCTTAGAGTTAATGTTATCTGTGCCAGCCGATGTACTAATAGTTAGGTTATCTATGATATTTTCAATTTCCGAAGGTGATACGGAAATAGGACTCATGAATTGGTAGCTAATGTCATTAATAAGGGGCACTGTTGACGTATCCTCCTGCGTAAATATAGATGCAAAATGGTTATGCATAACAGGACACTCAACGTCAGAAATGGTGTCACCTCCCCGGTTTGCCAAGGATATTTTATTTGGGGTTTTATTTGGTGCGATAAGCTTCCAGAAGTTTTTAGGGTTGTGTTTGAGGACGGATGGTAGGTCACAGTTATAAAATTTTCCTTTGAATTCTCGTAGGCGATTAACATAAAGTTTAGCACTTCTGTCGTAATTTGACCAAGCATGTTACTGTGGTGGCTCTCCTGATTACTTAGTTATTATATCACAAATCGATATAAGCTCAGGACACATTATTATTAGACTTTTGATTACTTCAAGTTATTTTTGACCCACTAAACTATAATTCGGCCTAATTCACATTTCAATGACGTTTGATTACTTTGAGTAGTAAATAGTAAATTGGATGAATATTACCTCAAACGTTATAAAATATTATTACAGGGTCAACTAGGCCAACAGTAACTCGAAGTAGTCAAAAGAGTAATAAAAATGTGATTTGAGCTAATAATATATCAGTTGGCTGTTATAATAACTGGAAGTAATCAAGAGGATCAGCAAAGTGTTAATTATGCCGAAATAAAGTCTATATGGTGTCTGGTGACCCAAAGTAATAAAATGAGTAATCATAATGTCAAAAAGCATCATAATAAATCAATTGACTGAATATTGGAACAAAGTACTCAAAAGAGTCAACACAATTAAAGTCAATTGGGCCAAAAGTAACTCGAAGTAAATAAAAAAGCAATATATCTGTGAATTCCGGTCAGAATAGATTAATTGGTTGTATAACTCGAAGTAATCAATATAGCCACTAAGATGTATATTGGGCCGAATTAATGTTCATTTGGGTCAATATAAACTCAAAGTAATCAAAAGAGTAATCGTAATGTCAACAAGGTTTAAAATAAATTAATTAGTTGAATATTAGCTCAAAGTAATCAAAAGAGCCATCAAAATGTAATGTAGACCAAACTAAAGCTCGTTGTGTAAAAAAATAACCTGAAGTAATCTCGAGTAATGTTAAAGTGATTTGAGCTCATAATAGATCAATTGGTGATATAGTAACTCTAAGTAATCATGAGAGTCACCAAAATGTCAATTATGACGAATTAAAGTCCTTTAGGCCAATAATATTAACCCAAAGTAATCAAGAGAGTAATCATCACATATATTGCAATCATAATAAATCAATTCGTTGAATATTACCTCAAAGTAATCAAAACGGTCATCACCATGTCATTTAGGCTTAATTAAAGTGAACTGGGTCATTAGTAACTTAAAGTAATCATAAGATTAATCATATAGCCAACTAGGCTTATAATAAATCAATTGGTTGAGCATTAGCTTGAAGTAATAAAAATAGTCAGGAAAAGGTCATGTAGACCGAATTAAAGTTCATTGCGTGAAAAACACTGGAAGTGATCTAAAGAGTACTCATCATGTCAATTGGGCTCATAATGATTCAATTGGTTGAATATTAGCTCAAAGTAATCAAACTGGTCATCACACTGTCAGTTAGGCCGAATAAAGGTCAACTGGGTCAAAAGTAACTCCAAGTAATCAAAGAGTTATAATAATGCAACTTTAGCTCTTAATAGATGAACTGGTGGTATACTAACTTGAAGTAATCAAGAGAATCCCCAAAATCTCAACTATGCGAATTAAAGTCCACTGGGTCAATTGTAACTAAGTAGTCAAAAGAGGAATCGTTATGTGACTCGTGCTCATAAGAAATCGGTCGGTCTCTAAATTGCTCAAAGTACTGACAAGAATAATCATGATGTCAATTAGGCCGAATCAAACTCGATATGATCAGTAGTGAATCGAAGTAATCAAAAAAGTGATAAAAATGGGACCTAGGCTGAGAATTAATCACTGGGTGGTATAAAAGCTCAAAACAACAATGAGTGGACGGATTATGTCAGCTAAACCAATATAAAGTCAAATAGGTCACAATAGTTACTCAAAGTTATCAAGATGCTAATAATTCTGATATTAACTCAGTTATGTTACTAATACATCGGGGAAGGATAAAAAAAATAACCACTGAGATATTTGAGTTAATTAAAGTCTGTTGGGTGAATAGGGACGCGGATAAATCAAAGGAGTAATCAAACTCTTAGCTGAACTTATATGAAGTCGCCTTCGTCAATTTTAATACAAAGTGATCGACTGAGTAATGAAATGTTTGCTTCTATAAAGTTGGTTGTGTCAATAATAGCTATACAACCAAAACGTAAACAGAATATCAAATGAGCTTCTACGATGTTATGTTTTTGTCAATAATTCCTCGAAGTAACCGAGAGAGTAATACAAATGTTTTGTTGACCTTTTATTATATAAGTTATGTTATTAATAGGTCGAAGTAATTATAAGTGGAATCGATTTTAAGTCAGCGGTGTCAATAATAGTGAGAAGTTATAAAAAGAAAATCACAAATTGCAGTTGTACGTATATCATCTGACATGGATCAATAATAAGTCGAAGTAATGAGAAAGAATAAACCAAACGGTCAATTCGGCTAAAGTGGAGTACGCGACTAATAACTCGAGGTTACCGAAAAAGTCACCCACATGTCAATCGTGCGACTAGTAACTCCACGTGGTCGAAATAGTGATACATATATCAGTGGTCCCCAACAAGATCTAATTGCATAAATAATTACTCGAATTTATGAAAATTGTAAGCGAAACACAGCCACTGAAGACAAAGCGTGTATGTATATATTGTGGATTAAATTGACCAGCCCCGGGATTAAATCGGAAAGCGCTAGGATTAGATTGAATGGCGCTTTAATTAATTGAATGGCACCTGGATTAAATTGGCCACAATTTGGATTAAAATGAGCTTGAAAACTTTGGTTTTGTGCAAAAATTGCAGTCTTTAAAAGTATGCGATTTGCGATTCCAGCAATCTTATCCGAGATTTCTGAAATAAAAACCTAAGAGGTCAGTGGTCTCTTCTGAAAAGTGAGCCCAGGGGCCACCATGAGATAGTCGAGCAGACGTCCCGCAGGTATTTCGATGTAACATTATTTACGGACTAAACAAAAAAATAAACAAAAACGAAAAAAAAAAAACTCGCGCTCTATGTAACTCAATAGATGCTGTCGCTGGCTATCTTCCGATCGCTGCTGTAATAGAACCTCCTCCAGAGGTATGCATGTCCCAGTACGTATACGCATGCGTGCAGGTGGACATAAGCACCGAAGGCCCACGGTTCCAAAACGCGAGCCTCCGTGCCCACGGGACCGCCGGCAACGGACGGAAGATGGACCCGTTGTGACAGATCATCCATCAGTCGCTCTCTTAATGATGCAACCTGTCAGTAGCATACGCACCTAGCATCACCGACTGGTGACTCCCGTGCGCCGGTTCATGTGCATGCAGGGGACTTGATGATCACACGCACAGAAGCCTCGCCGGCTTATTTGACGCAATTAGGACTCCCTAAATACTTTCCTCTGTGTTTCTCTGCGCTATTTTCTGTTCCCGGTGAGAAGAGAGCGATATATCTTGTCGTTCGTGTCGCATGCATATCTCAAGGTCCTCGTTGTACTGCTGGTTTGTGAGACCCCCTTAGCCGTCGGTCATTGAATTTTCTCTTGCCATTAGGCGGACCTCGTTAGAATTCGGGTATTGCATAAACAGGTACGGGCATGATTTATCGTGCTACTTTGGCGGACAGCTAGAAAACAAAGCGTGTAGTGGGACGAACGTTTTTCGTGGTCTTGTCTGGTAGAGAATTCTTATTTCCCCGGGGCGGTCCACGACGGAAACCGATGAATTGCTGGTAAGCCAATTTATAATTAACATAAAATGGAGGGCCCCGATGACTCTCTTTAGAGGATATTAGTTGAAACAGTTGGCAATTTGATGTGGCCGTCGAGCGATATCGCTAGCTCTTCTCACAAAGGATCACTTTAACCTGCAACTCTTTCTTGTATGCGATAGGTATAAAAATGTATTGCATTTTTTTTTTCTTTTTTAAGCATTTTCACCTTTGTAATTTCTACACTTACGCGAATGGGGTTTCGAGTTGAATAGCACCACGTCCATCGAAAACTATACAGTGCAAGGGTGTTGATGCCACTGCGCTATCCTATTCGAACCGCTATTCGAGAAACCTTATAATTTCACTCGGGTCAAAGCTCTAATCAAGGTATTGAACCGAATTCGAACCGTGAACCGAAAACCAGAAAAGAACGTTATTTTCTCGCGAACCGGAGTTGAACCGGAACGAAAGTAATTTTTTCGCTCCGGAGCGGAACCGATACGTTTTCCATGCGGTTTTCGGTTCATACGCGAAGTCAGGTCGCGTGAAAAGTGCGTGGCGAAAAATACGGTAACCTAAAAAGTAAACCAATGAATGCAAAAAACGAAATTTATTTTCGCGCAAACCGGAGTTGAACCAGACCGAAATAATTATTTTTCGTTCCTGGGCGGAACTGATAAATTATTTTTGCGGTGTTTCGTTCATGTGGGAAGTCATAAACCGAGCAAAATAAGTAGCAGAAAGCTCTGTAACGTTTCATTATCAGGTTTTCACATAACGGTCAGGTTTGTCGTTGAAAAACCGCATGTTTTCGTTAAAGCTCGACTGCGCATCACGACTGAACCGCTCGTGTCTTGGAATCAATGTGCAGTATGCTGAATAGGAAAGGTTGGTGCTCCAGCCATTGACCTTGAGAGAACTCTTTGAAAGGCACACGGGGCAACGTGTGAGGTCAGAGGTGATAGATGCTCTCTCTTCAATCTCAACGTCAGCCAGGTATACAGCGTCACGACAGACAACGGTTCCAACATGGTGAAAACTCTGCGTTTCCTCGGTGAAATGAACAAGAAATGTTCTGACTGCAAAGAAGAGGTCGGCTATAGTGACCCTGAAGTTGAGTCGCACGCTCTGCAATCTCTACTGGAGAATCCTGAGAGCGCACTATCTGACGATTCCGGCTTGCTATAAGGGATGAGGTGCACCGCTCATACGCTGCATCTGGCAGTTAGTGACGCCTTGAAAGGCTCAGGCTTTGGGCACATTGTTGATGAAAGCCGTGCGCTTGTTAAGAGGCTATGTGCATAATCTGTTATGTCCCTGATCAGAAAGCTAGGGTTGAAGAAACCAGTGCTTGATTGTCCATCGTGGTGGATTTCCACGCTGCATATGCTCACCAGGCTACTTGAACTAAGAGGCTTCGCTGGATGGTTCCTCTCAAAAGAAGAAAGCTTCAGGTGGTCTGAAGACGTATTGACGGAAGTCGTAATGCTCACAGTATCGCTTTGCCAGGAAGAAGTGACGTCAAAGACACTGCAGAAGGAACAGCTCACTGTAGGAGATTCTACGGAGCATGGCTGGAATGTTCCACTGACACTTCCAAGATATCATCGCCGTTAGCAAAGGCCTTGGTCCAGTCAATGAAAAAGAAGGAGCGACAACTTCTTTACACGGATGTCTTTGTGCAACAGTGTACATAGATCCCCGCTACCGCCTTCTTCTCACCCCTGAGCAAACGTACCGGGCCACGTTGCATTTGACAAAGACTTGGAGGCGGATCACAGCTCTGCAATGCGAGCAAGATTCTACTCTTTCTTCTGAAACTGCGGCGGCTTCAGAAGATCCGGAAGACGCCCTGGAAGCGCTCCTCAAGGAAAGAGAGATTGAGGCTGGCGTGCAGGTTCGAGATTCCAGTAGCCTACTTGATATAGCATGCCTCCTGGAAATGCTAGACAAGGAGCCGCGGCTTTCAAGGGACGCTAACGTGTGGCACTTTTGCGAGGAGAGAAGGGAACACCATCCAGGACTCTACGCAGTGGCGCAAGTAGTCCTGGAAGTGCCTGCGACCCACGTCAGCGTGGAGCGAGCCTCTTCTGCACTGAAGTTCATTTTATCGTCTCAGAGGTGCTGTCTTTCCCCGGATATGCTTGACCACGTCCTGCTTCTTGGGTCAGCTGCCTGACATTGAACTGCGCTTTCAACCACGTCCCGAGGTGCGCCAGCACTTGCTCGTTCGTTTCACACAGTAATGTGAGCCTTTACTTTTTATATGTAATACTTCTATAAATATGCATAGTTTATCTTTTGGTGTCGTCTACTGTTTGTGTAGCATATAAGTACGAACCGGTTCGAACCGGTTTGAACCTTTATTTTTTCACTCTGGAGTTCAACCGGAGCTGAACCGTTTTCCCTGAACCAGAACGAAAACCGGAACAAAAAACATTTCGGTTCGACACTCTTATACTAATACTTATTTGGGGTAGTTTGCAAATAACGTGGCGGCACCTGTGGCTCGTCAGGTACACTATAAAAAGTGCAGCGTGTCTACTTTCCCACATAACGAAATTAGAAAAGCGAATCGCTACAATCTATGTAGAGGAATTACGAGGCTGAAGATATGTTCAGTTAAGTGTTACGGAATGGGCATCCCCTTTCCATTCCAATTCCATTCCGGGGAAATTAGAGTTTCCGAGAATTTCATTCCTTTCAAATTGTCGGAATGGAGACACTGTGTCCATTCCCACTCCTGGAATGGCTAAACCCCACGGTCACAAAATTCAACGGTTATTTTTGTGTGTTCTTCTCGTTTGTTTCCGTTTTGAGTGGGGTGCGTGAGCACCGAGGACACGAGCTCGGATGAAGGAGGAAGAAAAATAAGAAAAGAAAAAGGAGGAGCTTCGCGCATGTGGTGGCTGGTGGAACGCGGAGCTAGGCTTCGGGGAAGTTGTTGGTGGAACGCGAAGCAAGGCTTCGGAGGTATGGCTGGTGGAACGCCAAGGAAGGCTCCGGCGGTGTGGGTGCTCGAACCCCGAGCAAGGCTTCGTCGGGATGGATGGTGGGCCCCGAGCAAGTCTTCGAAGATGTGCGTGTGCTTTCGACTGATCGCTGTTCGGCACTGCAAGAACCCAAGCCACCACGACTTCTCGGCCCCGACCGGCGGAGCAAGGGACTCGACCAACACCGACGTCTTAGGACCCCGATTGCACTCTCCTCCTCCGAACTGCATGGCGTTTTTAATTTGGCTCTTGTTTTTTTTTTGTTTTGTTTTTGTTTGCACTTTCGAATTTGTTGCGTTCTTTTTGTGTCGCAGTTACGAAGAGCGGAACGCTCGCAAGATAGGTTCTATTCCTTTATTTTTTCTCTCAATTTTTTTCCGACTATGTGTGCGCCCTAGCTGTGCGCCTTTTCTTTACTTTTGAATTATGTTCCTATTAAGTAGTGTTTGTAACGCCAGGCACAACTCGCTCTCAATTCCTACCGCCTCTCAAAAAGTCCATCGCCATGGTGTGGCCCTATCACCTGGACAGCGGCCCAATTCAAATTACAAATGTGTTACTGGCGTCCGCGACAGGACCTGCTGTTTACTGGGATGATCTATTCTGAGAGGAGGAGGGTGAGCGAGTGAGCTTGCCACTCCAAAGGGAGCGCGTTGTGAAGCTGACGCCGTTGCGGGAGCACACTACCCGGCTTGCCGATCGGAAGTGGAGGAGAAGGTCTAGGGTCGGAGAATCCATCAAAGTGTTTGACCCATTTCAGTCATGAAGCTCCAAGAGCTAATTGCCTGCGGGAAAGAAATCGAACCCAAAGGTTCGGCCTTGAAGGAATGGGAGGACCAGGAGCGAGAGAGGAGTATTGAAGCAGAGCAGAAGGAGAGAGCCGCGAGAGCGCAGGACCTAGAGCTGAGGATAAGGCTACAGGAATTACAGAACGCGGCGCCGATCCCTGTAAACGCGACTCCCGCCGATAACGGGACCGGAACAATGCTATGGAAGAGTCCTCAGCGTTGGCTGCCCACATTCGGCGAGAAGAAAGAAGACCTCGATGCCTACCTGGTGCGCTTTGAGGGGCTAGCGAGAGGAAAGATGTTGCCCCGCGAACATTAGGCTACGGCGCTTAGTGTGTGCTTGGCAAGGGAGGCGCTTGGGGTCTTTTCTAGGCTTATACCAGAGGGGTCTGTCGAATACGACAACGTGAAGAAAACGCTTCTGCAGAGGTTTCGGTTAACCCCGGACGGCTTCCGAGACAAGTTTAGAGGTGCAAAGCTGGAAAAGGAGGAACCCGGTACGCAATGTGTGGCGAGGTTGTCCAGCCTTTTCGACCGTTGGGTCGAGCTGTCCGGGACGGGAAAGGATTTTACCGCATTGCGGATTTTGCTGCTTACGGAACAGTTCACTAGGAGAATTCCTTCAAAAATGTCGCATTTCTTAAGAGAACGGAAGGGCGAAAAGCTAGACGAAATGGCCGACCTCGCAGACCGCTATCTGGAGGCCTAAGAGCAGGAACCTGCCAGGAGTGAAGAGGCCGCAGCAGACGTTGGGCAGAATGGGTCTGGACCGACATCGAACGGTCACCAGTAGAAAACCAGTCAACAGCTAAGGTAATGTTTTATGTGTGGCAGAAGCGGACACCTAGCGGCACAGTGTAAAAACGGTCAGAAACCGAACAGCCAAGCTGGAGCCTGCCGAAATTGCGGAAAGCTGGGTCACACTTCCAGTCAATGTTGGAACCCGGACGGAATACCGTAAGTTTTCTGTGTTCAAGCAAGCACGGAGGAGCTGGACGCAGCATCCGGCCAAAAGGAAGATGGCTATATCGAGCTAAGGGACGGCACCAAGGTGCCAGAGGTAAATGCAGTGTTCGGGAGTTCTCTTCTGATGGGGAACATGTCTGTAGCTGCTGGCAAACTACATGGGCAAGCTGTCACGGTGTTGCGTGACAGGCTGCAACACTGCGGTACTGCGCCGAAGCCTCCTACCAGACGACAACCTGACCGGAACGTCGAGCCGCATGTACTTGGTGCAGGGAACTGCGTGAGTCTTGCCTGAGGCCAGGGTGTATGTCGAGACCCCCTCCAACAGTGGGAACGTCATGGCTAAGTGTATGGAGAACCCTTTATATGGTCTGATTCTGGGCAACCTCCCTAACGTGCGTGCTCCCGGTGATCCGAAGGCCAGCTGGAATAGACCAGAGAACTCTGAAGAGGTTTCGCTCCACGATGAGAAGCAAGATGTGGAGATTCTCGCCACCGCAGCCATGGAGACGAGGGCCAAGAAACTGGCGGCAAAGAAGAGCGCCACTCCGCTGAGAGTGCTCGTAAGTAAAGATGCACCTGAGAAGCCCGAGGAACTTGCGACACTGCGAAAAGGAAATAGCAGTCTCCAGGGACTCTTCGACCGTGTCAGAAAGATGTCCAGCTGCAGAAACTCAGAGGTTACACTGACGAGTGAACCAGACGTGAAAGTCAAGAGGACCAGGATAGGTTAAGGTACGGATGAGGTGGTGATGAAAAATACTGCAGGACTTGCAGCGATGAAATATGAAATCAAGGAGCGCAAGGAGGTCCAGTATACCGCGGATGGAACAGTTTCCATCTCGACATCTGGGAGGACCAGTGATCTTTGCCGTGGAGAAGAAGCCAGAGTGGAAAGAAACGGAACGAAGCCTTCTAGAGAAAGGGTACGAGCTGGTGACGGATGGCAAAGTAATGGGAAGGCCGAGTTGTGGGTCAGTTTTGATTTGCAAAGGATGGCAAGTGATAGAAACCCAAAAGGTAGCAGCGGCACTCAAGGTGCTATAAAAATGAAGAAGCGTAAAAGGACAAAGAAAGTCACTAGAAGCAGACCTGCAATGAAAACAAGTCTACCGAGAAACGTGTTGAACCACAAGGTGAAGAGAGAGCCTCGAGGAAGAGGTGACTCCCAGCGTAGCTGGCATCTGAGAAAGAGCCGAGTCTCTCACAGCGCAGCTGTTGTGAGGAGGTTTTAACCCACGCAGACTGTTCGGCGAGCACAGCGAACAAGGAATCATAACACCCACATGTCCAACTCATCAGCGTTGAGAAGTTACAGACTGGATGCTCAACGCCACAGACGCAAGCCTGTTTGCGTAAAGAGTAGCATCAATCGAAGACGCAGGCAGTTGACAAAGACTAACAAAGCTTCACAGAACGGGTACACAGTTTGAGAAACGAAGTCCCTGTTGATGTTGATCCGAGGAAGCATCCGTAGGAAAATCGAACACAGAACCGTCAGTCAGTTGATGTGGAAACGCCTTCGATGGGCCATGCATGTCCAGTGCACCGTACAGAAATTGATGCAGGTTAGACTAATTTATTTTGTTACTGGTTGAACTCATGAAACGAAATTGTCTTGGAAACTGGATGAGCTTTTTCGGTGTATTATGTCGAAGGATTGTACGTGGGTATGTTTTCTGTTTGGGAACTCTCTCCCTCTCTCTCTCTCTCTCTATATATATATGTATATATATATATTTTTTTTTGCGTCCTTAACGACAGTTGTGGTGTTCTTTGGTGTTGTTGGACAATACACAAGAACATACTCTAGAGTTTAAAGTGGAAAGGAAATAATTAGAGTCGTCCGGGTTTCGCTTTCGTGGAATTGCTGCTACTAATTACCTACTTTCACGACGTTTCTCAGAAATGTTGGGCGTAAAACATGAATATACAGGTATAGTGTGCTTTGAATTCTTCTGAATTTTTTTAATTCTTGTGAGGTTATATATATATATATATATATATATATATATATATATAAACGGAAGAAAACGCACCTGAGACGGTTGTTGGAGTTTTTAAAACATAGTATTGGTAAAGTTGGTCGACGTTTCGGCCTGAGCCAGACCTTTTCGAGACTGGGGGGGGGGGGGGGGGGGGGGGGACGCCTGCGTCGGGGATACTGTCCACTCTTGAGAGAAACCAGATGTTCGGAATACCACGTGACGTGGTCAAGGAGCGTCAATCTGACATCACATGTACCAGTCTCGAAAAAGGTCTGGCTCAGGCCGAAACGTCGACCAACTTTCCCAATACTATGTTTTAAAAACTCCAACAACCGTCTCAGGTGCGTTTTCTTCCGTTTATACTTTTCGTCATCCTGCGCTTCGTTTTATTCCTCTCTCTCTCTCTCTCTCTCTATATATATATATATATATATATATATATATATATATTCACGCGGGAATTTTTTTTTTTTTTTTAAAGGGGGTAGTACCACAGAATTCAACGTTTTTTTTTTTATGGATTATTTTTATTTGATTCCGTTTTGACTGACGCGCGCGAGCGCCAAGGACACGAGCTAGGAGGAAGGAGAAAGAAAAATAAAAAAAAAAATAAAAAGGAGAAGCCGCGCGCATGTGGTGGCTGCTGGAACGCGGAGCTAGGCTTCGGGGGAGTTGTTGGTAGAACGCGAAGCAAGGCTTCGCAGGTATGGCTGGTGGAACCCCGAGCAAGGCTTCGTCGGAATGGTTGGTGGGCCCCGAGCAAGTCTTTGACGATGTGCGTGTGCTTGTGAGTGATCGCTGTTCGGCACTGCAAGAACCCCAGCCACCACGACTTCTCTGCCCCGACTGGCGGCGCCAGGAACCGGACCACCACCGATGTCTTTTAACCCTGATTGGACTCTCCTCCTCAGAACTGTATGGCGTCTTTGATTTGGCTCTCGTTCTTTTTGTTACGCTTTCAAATCTGTTGCGTTTTTTTTTTTTTTTTGTGGCGCAGTTACGAAAAGCGGAACACTCGCAAGATAGGTCCTAATCCTTTATTTTGTTTCTCTTCTTTTTGTTTCTGACTATGTGCGCGCCTTGTGCACCTTTTCTTTACTTTTGAATTCCGTTGCTATTAAATAGTGTTCGTAACGCCCGGCTCGACTCTCTCTCAATTCCTACCGCCTCCCCGGAAGTCCATCGCCAAGGTGTGGCCGTATAACCTGGACAACGGTCCAATTCAAATTACAAATGTGTTTGTTTATGGGATCTTTTCCCCCCGAGCCTGGGCCATCCACCATTCTATTGGTCTAATTGCTAAACGTAAATAAATGGCCATTAACAGCCACAATTATTACTGAAAAAAGCAGCATAAAGCTGCTGACGATATAAACGCAGAGACGACTGCAAAAGTATGCAAAAGCTTCCTGAAAGCACTCATTCTACTTAGCCGAAGGGATGTCGCACAAGGCGCTACATGACACTTGGTGTCACTGTAGACATCGATGGCGCGATCAAGCGTAAGAAGCTTGCGAGTCACAACAGACGCCAAACATAAAAGCACATAATTTATTCGCAAACGAACCGTATACCCACCACACATGCATGGTTAGCGTGTTGTATGTTTTATAAGGCCTTAAACTGTATAGTCCGTGAGGGGACGCGCAAGAAGAAGCTACCTTGCTCTCTGCTTCGAATACTTGCACAAGAGCACCACTATTGCGCTGTTAGAAGTGACGCCGCTTATTCCTGCCTCAAATCTCCATACACTGCGGCAAGAACAAAAAACCGCTGACAAAGTGCTATCGGTATACGGCCCCAGCACGAGGGACGGTAGCACCACATTATGGAACCTGCCTTAAAACGGGAACTTTCACGTTTGTTGTGCGATTCTTGCAATTTCTTAACATATTCAGTCCAATCATTTATTTGTGTTCCACGCAAACACTAGACGATCAGTTGGGTTAAAAATGGGTTAAAAGCAGAGTCGAACCGATCATTATTCTGGTTCGGTTGGGGTTAAGCAGCACTGCATTTTGTTCCGGTTCGGTTTTGGTCCAGTGATGCTTGCTTTTGAAGATAACGGTTCGGTTGCCGGTCCCACCAAGCGCGAACAAGTTTGAACCGTTTCTTAAAAAAAAGTCCACAGCTGCCCGCCGTAAACGACACATGCAAAGAAAAAAAACATTTTTTTTAAACAGCTTAGATGGAAAAAAGATATCATAAAACGATTTTACAACGAAGAAAAAAATTTTTTTAGCTATATTTACGGCGCTATACGAATTTGTAGTTGGCGCCCGCGGCACCGCAGAAAAGTGGCCCTTATTTATCACGTGACGGGCCCATATTTGTCACGTGGTGCTTGCGCTCTTTCGGAAGCTTCCTATGGCCTCTAAAAGTAACTTATTCATTTTTGTTTAAAGTATAACAAAAAAAAAACTAAGATTAATAAGTAACTTTTAGAGCCAAAAGGAAACTCCTGAAAAAGCGCAAGCAGACGTGATAGACCTGTGCGCCTGTCAGATGACGGCGGCGGCGCCCCGAAGCACACGTACTTGTGCGGCGGCGTCGACGGCGGCGTGGAAGAAACGCGTTGAAGCGGCGTCGTACAATTGACTCCGTAAGTGTGACGTCATGGGTCCAAACAAACCGTTGCTAGGGTCGTTGTTATGGACGAATACATATGGCTCGGTTTCGCTACGAAAACCCAACCGTTCAAAAATCAGGAGTAGGATTTAAACTTCTAAAAACCACAAATGTAGAAAGCTTGAATGTCATATATGTTTCGACAGAAGTGTGCCGGTAATCGCTCGTTTCTGAAATATTCACGACTGCAACTTCCGGTCCTCAAGATGCCTGCAGCAGACGACAAATGCAAGAAGTATGCCGTCTGCCGCACGCCGGCCGGTCAAACCGGGGCCGTCGTTTGAATCGTGTGAATAAAGACGATATTCTGACATCGCATTTGTTTGAAATATGAGTATCAGACATATATAAGAATTCATAGTGGGGTGCGATGCAAATATGGTTTATCGAAAGTCCGGGCGTCGATCGAGATGATCGTCTGCTAAAAGATCGCATTGCACGGTGCACCCGTGAGAGAAGCACTTCAGGCGATCGGTAGAGATCCCAAATTTTGTTTGCGGACTCGCGCTATGCGAGGGTGCTTCGTATACCTGGTTGTAACCATCGCGTGGTGAAAGACCCTTGCAGTTTCTTCAGATTTCCGCAAGACCCCAAAGGGCGAAAGAACTGGATAAAAAACATAAGGTGAGTTCATTACAGATTGTACTCGCATCGCGGGTTCGATGGAGATCTTCCCCAAAAGAGCACATCCACGGAATTTTATGTATACCAAGGGAAAAAAAAAAAAAAAATACTGCGAAATTGCGATAGACATGCAATTCTTTAATAACCTGACAACCACAATAATAATAATAACAAACGACTTGCCTCGACGGCGTACGATTTGTTTCTTATGCTGGCCTGCACTACGCCGGTAATGCACTTCAGGTCGTCGTCGTAACTGATCTGCATGACGTGGTTTGATTTTACTGCATTTTCACCCCTCGTAACTAAGCTGGGTTTTTCACAGAAAAAAAAAAAAAACGCACATTGCGGAGGCCTTACGGCCATGGTGATGCACTTGTTTTTGTCGCTCGTTTACCGACACAATTCAATGAAGACGCCCGCTGCAACAGAGGCCAGCAAATCTATCGTGTCGTCTGCTACCAAAGCAAAGCGGAGTGTAGTCTTCAGAAATGGCTTTCATCGTTGCGATACGACACTGAGACGACAAGAACATCTTCATAATTCGATATCAAGAAGTTAGGTTGCTTACAAAAAATTATTTACTTACTTGTAAGCATAAATCTAGCGTCATGTGGAGTCTCCATGCATTAGTCCATAGCAACGTCCCTAGCAACGGTTTGTTTGGACCCAGACGCCTTGTTGTGACGTCATCACTTACGGTGTCAATGCTCAGCGTGCGGCGGCGGCGTGGCTTTACGGCGCCAGCGACGCAGCGCGGCGGCGCGCGGGCCTACCACGTGACCAGCGGCGGCTCCGGCGGGCGCCAACTACAAATTCGTGTAGCGCCGTAAATATAGCTCTAATTTTTTTTTCTTCATTGTAAAATCGTTTTATGATATCCTTTTTCCATCTAAGCTGTTTAAAAAAAATGTTTTTTTTTTCTTTGCATGTGTCCTTTAAGAAAAGGGGAGTTCAATACGACATAATCTTCATTATGAATAAAGAAACAAATATGCCATTAGAAGCCGTGATGCGGAAACGAGGACAGTGAAACAAAGATATGCCTACTCTCATTATGTGAGCTTGCGTTTTAACACAAACACCTTATATGAAGATTGCGCGGTTATACAGGCGCGTGGTGACAGTACCAAAGTACATTACTCCCATGTGAAGGCAATCAGCCAGCACGCACAGTGACGTCTTGACGGTACCGCGCACCATGCTCTTTTTTTTTGGTTTCTACAGAATTAAGGCTTAACCCAAGGAAAAAGATAATTTTCACCGACTTTATAAAAAGACGGGTTTTGTTTGCGGCTCTTAGGCAGGGTCAGCATGGCCACCCCTGGTCTACACCATGACAGCATAGAAAACAGTTTAAATCGTCGACCGAAAATATTTTGGAAGTTTGTGAAACAGCATACACTTGAGGCTCGTCGCACTATTTGCCTGCGTGATGAGTCATATAATGCTCCTTGTTATGAATCTGCACCCAATGAGGTTGCAAATATGTTCGCGGATTATTTTAAAAATTGCTTTCCAGGATGGCTAGTTTCGACGTTGTACATGTTCCTTTTAAAAGTACACGGAAGTGACGTCATCACCTCTGATTGGTTGGAAGCAAAAGTGACGTAATTTCCCTAGAAAAATGTAGGCGGAGTCGGCAAAACTGGGCGGAGTCGGCTACCGGACGTGACAACAAACTGACGTTTCACTTTGTACCGAGTACGTTTCAAAAGGTACTTGCTCGGAAGTAGGTGTCATTGGCAGCCATGTTTTCGGCGGCAAGGCGTCGCCGTCTCGTTAATTCGACTTTTTCTTTAATAGAGCTTTTTTTTTTCGCCCGAAAGGCTGTATCGTGAACACCGCGATGCATTCGAACTCCCGGAGGAGATTTTCCGCGAGCAGTACACACTAAACGAAAATATACCCAGATGGGAGTATATCGCTTGTCCTCTAGCGCATTCCCATCTGGGAGTTTGATATTGTCACGAATGACAAGTGATGAGGCGGCGAATAACTGAGTAAACTAAACGTTTAATCGGGCGAACTTGTGCCCAAAAATAAAGAAGGAAACAAGAGATAACAGTAGAGCGTCGCGGGCGTCGAAGTCGGCGAAAGAGCAGAGTCGAACGCTGGGGCGAAACTGATCGCGGCTCGCCACGCGGAGCCTCTTATGTACACGCGGAGGGTTCTGGAAGAATCGGCGTAGAAGGTTCGGCGTGTAGAACTTTCTAAACTCGAACAAGCAACACGGTTCTCGAATTTACCAGAACATTACATCAGATGTCAACAAAAAGGCGTCCCCGCGGCCAGGAATCGAACCCTGGCTTTTCGCGTGGGAGGCAGGCGCTATAACCGTTAGGCCACGCGCGCGCTGCCTACTTGGCGAGCTGCGCGCGCGGCATTACTCCCCCCCTTTAAAAAGTGCATCGCCCCGATGCAGCACAAAACAAACCAAACAAAAAAAAAAGAACGGTAAGCTAAAGAGTCACTTGGAACACATAAGGTCCACAGTCCTATCGAGCGTAGTACGGCTTCATGCGCACGACGTGGACGACTTCTGGTCGTGGAGGGCGGCGTGATGAAGTCCGTGTTCCGTCGGGCATCACCTCGTAGTTGAGATCCCCGAGTCGACGAAGCACTTTGTAGGGTCCAAAGTACCGTTTTAGCAGTTTCTCACTGAGGCCGCGGCGACGGATGGGCGTCCACACCCACACCCTGTCTCCGGGCTGGAAGTGGACGTCCCTGCGACGAAGGTTGTAGCGGCCGGCGTCGACGCGTTGCTGGTCTTGAATCAGGAGTCGGGCGAGCTGGCGGACTTCTTCGGCCCGTTGAGCAACCACCTGGGCGTCGTCGCTCTCACTGTCAGCTGGCTCATGGGGCAGCATCGCGTCCAGCATGGTCGTTACTTTCCGACCATGTACCAGCTGGAACGGTGTGAATCCAGTGGTCTCTTGAGCCGCCGTATTGTAGGCGAACGTGACGTAGGGCAACACCTCGTCCCACGTCTTGTGCTCTACGTCGACGTACATAGAGATCATGTCGGCGATTGTCTTGTTGAGTCGCTCCGTCAGCCCGTTGGTCTGCGGGTGGTACGCAGTTGTACGACGATGGCTGGTGTGACTGAGTCGGAGGATTTCTTGGGTCAGCTGTGCCATGAACGATGATCCGCGATCTGTAATCAGAACTTCTGGAGCGCCGTGCCGGAGGACGATGGACTCAATGAAAAACTTGGCAACTTCCACAGCAGTCCCTGAAGGAAGGGCTTTCGTTTCGGCGTACCTCGTGAGATAATCGGTTGCGACGATTATCCATCGGTTTCCTTGCGTCGAGGGTGGGAATGGGCCAAGTAAGTCCATTCCGATTTGCTGGAATGGGGCAGATGGTGGCGCAATAGGCTGAAGAAGTCCTGCCGGTCTCGTCGGTGGTTTTTTTCGTCGTTGACACTCGTGGCAAGATCGGGTGTAGTGGTGCACTGTCTTCGCAAGCTTGGGCCAGTAGTATTTTTCGCGTATCCTGGCAAGAGTTCTGCTGTAGCCAAGGTGTCCCGCCGTCGGGTCATCGTGGCAGGCTTGAAAAATTTCTTCTCGAAGACTGGACGGGACCACCAACAGCCATGCAGTGTTGTTGTCGCTGAAGTTCTCCTTGTAGAGCACACCTCGTCGGAGGGAGAAGGTTGGCAGTGTTCGTACAAAACCGCGGGGAATGGCGCTTCCTTGACCCTCTAGGTGCTCGATGAGTGCTCGCAGCTCAGGGTCGTCTCGTTGGAGTGCTGCCATGTCGCTGACATCCAGAGCGCCGAGGAAACACTCATCGTCGTCCTCTTTGGTGCAGGCAGGAGCGGCCTTGACTGGAGCCCTTGACAGGCAGTCGGCGTCATTGTGCTTCCGGCCGGACTTGTACACCACGGTCATGTCGAACTCCTGCAGTCGTAGGCTCCACCGGGCGAGGCGTCCGGAAGGGTCCTTCAGATTCGCCAGCCAGCAGAGCGAGTGGTGGTCTGTGACCACGCGAAAAGGACTTCCATACAAATATGGGCGAAACTTTGTTATTGCCCAGACGACAGCGAGGCACTCCTTTTCAGTAGTTGAATAGTTCCTCTCCGCGCTAGACAGCGTCCGACTTGCGTATGCGATGACTCGCTCGGCGCCGTCCTGCATTTGGACTAGTACCGCACCCAGTCCGGTGTTACTGGCGTCGGTGTGGATCTCGGTTTCAGCAAACTGGTCGTAGTGGCCAAGAATCGGGGGCGTCTGGAGTCTTCGTTTGAGCTCGTCGAATGATCTCTGGTGCTCTTCTGTCCACTCGAACTTTACGGCGTCCTTCGTGAGGTGTGTCAGCGGTGCGGACAGCTTGGCGAAGTCTCGAACAAAGCGCCTGTAGTAGGCGCAGAGTCCGAGAAATCTTCTCACGGCCTTCTTGTCAGACGGCGGCGTAAATGAAGCTACGGCGCGGGTCTTCTCGGGGTCAGGTAGAACACCTTCGTTGTTCACGACGTGGCCAAGGAACTTTAGTTCCCCATATGCGAACCGACACTTTGTTGGCTTGAGGGACAGGCCGGCGGTCTTGATGGCTTGAAGCACGGCTCGAAGTCGTCTGAGGTGTTCGTCGAAATCTCGTGAGAATACCACGACATCGTCCAGGTAGACGAGGCAGCTCTGCCATTTCAGACCTGCCAGCACGGTGTCCATGACGCGCTGGAAGGTGGCTGGTGCTGTACAAAGTCCGAACGGCATCACTTTGAATTCGTACAGTCCGTCGGGAGTGACGAAGGCAGTTTTCTCCCGGTCACGTTCGTCAACTTCAATCTGCCAGTAACCACTCTTCAGGTCCATCGACGAAAAATATCGGGAGTGGCGCAGTCGGTCTAACGTATCGTCGATGCGGGGGAGCGGATAGACGTCCTTCTTTGTCACAGCGTTCAGTCGACGATAGTCCACGCAGAACCGCAGGGTTCCGTCCCTCTTCTTTACAAGCACGACTGGGGACGCCCATGGACTTCTTGAGGGTTGAATGATGTCGTCGTCGAGCATCTCCTGAACTTGATCTTGAATCACTCTCCTTTCCTTTAAGGAGACTCGATACGGCGACTGGTGAACAGGGAGTGCGTCGTCATCGGTAATAATGCGATGTTTCGCCATTGGTGTTTGGCGAACTTTCGATGTCGTGGCAAAACAGTCACTGTATTCGGCGAGGAGATCAACCAGTTGCCGGCGCTTCGAAGCTGGGAGCTCGGGGTCGATGTCGAGCGGCGGCGGCGTCGTGCTCTTCTGTTGTGGCGACGAGGTTTCCTCTGAGACTGCGGTGACCACGGCTGGCGTCTGAAGCTCCTCGACGTAGCCCATGGTGGTACCCTTCGTTAGGTGCTGCGGTTCCTCTCGAAAGTTTGTCACGAGAACAGTTGTTCGTCCTTCTTGAAGATCCGTTACGCCTCGTGCGACGCCAATTCCTTTTTCAAGGAGCAGTTGAACGCTGCCTTCCAGAAGAGCTTCGCCGTGCATGGCTGCGTCGGTCATGACGGTGACGAAAACACTCGACCGCGGCGGCAGATTCACATGGTCGGCTATAACTCGGATCGCGGATGACGTCGTGTTGGCCTCCACCGGGGGCAGGACAGGCTTTCGCAGCGTCAACTGGTTTGCCCCGAGGTCGATGACGGCGCCATACTCGCAGAGAAAGTCCATTCCGAGGATAACGTCCCTCGAACAGTCTTGCAGAACGACGAACTTGACAGGGCACGTCTCACCGTGAATCTCGACGCGAGCAGTGCATCTCCCGACCGGCGTGATGAGGTGCCCTCCGGCGGTTCGTATCTGAGGTCCATCCCACGGCGTCATGACTTTTCGAAGGCGGCGGGAGAGCCTCCCACTCAAGACTGAGTAGTCTGCTCCGGTGTCCACGAGTGCTGATGCGTCGTGGCCGTCGATGACGACGTTTAGGTTATTGGACACCGTTGCAGGGGCGTCGTTTCGGTCTCTGGTAGCGTTCGAGTGGGGGCCCTCCGACGTTCGTGGAGGATCTTGGCGTCGGTCGTCTTCGGCAACTCCACCTCCAGGGGTTGCCGCGCCTAGTTTCCCCGGCGAGGAGCGAGGGGCGACAGGCTTTCACGTCGGGGTCGGTGCATCGGCGAAGCTGGACGTCGCGGCGACGGCGACCGGAACTCTCGGCGGGACGCAGGCTCGGGGGACTGAGGTCGTCGCAAGTACTCGTCGATCTCCCGAGGTCGTTCACCATAACGGGGGCGCGGGTCGTTCGGGTGGAACCCGCGCAGCCCGAGTCGTCGGTATGGGCATCGGCGGTAGGTATGGTCTGCTTCCCCGCAATGGAAGCACAGAGGGCGTCGGTCGGGCGTTCGCCACACGTCAGTTTTCCGGGGTGCGCGAGGCTCCGGGCGGGCGTACTGCACCGGGTCGTCGTGGCGTCTGTCGTGTTGCGGCGCAGGAGATTGACGTCGGGGCGGCGCGACATAGGTGCGAGGAGGAGGCGGTGGCCGTCGGGCCACTGCGGCGTAAGTCAACGTGGGCTCCTCGGTGGCTGCCACGGCGACGGGAGCCTCTGGTTGGATGGCTCTCTGAACTTCTTCCCGCACAGCCTCGGCGATGGAGAGCGTCGCTGGTCGGCTTGCGGCTGGCAGCAACCGGCGGATCTCCTCCCGGACGACCTCCCGGATGATTTCGCGGATGTCCGTTCCAGGAGCGTTTTCGCCACTAAGCAGAGCGGCTGCAGTGACGCTTGGATGCCGCTGGTAGTGGGAAGCGCGCGCTTGGAGGGCGCGCTCGATGTTTGTTGCCTCGGTGACGAAGGCGTCGACGGTTGCCGGTGGGTTGCGGACGAGGCCTCCGAAAATGTCGTCTCTCACCCCGCGCATGAGAATTCGTATCTTCTTCTCTTCGGTAGCCCGAGGGTCGGCGCGGGCACTCAGGCGCAGAACGTCCTCTACGAAGCCGGTGACGCTCTCGTTGGGGCCCTGGGTTCTGGTTCGCAGTAGGTCCTCGGCTCTCTCTCGGCGGTGGTGGTTGATGAACGTAGCCTTGAGATCGGTCTTGAAAATATCCCACGACGTCAAAGAGGACTCATGATTCTCGTACCAGTGCTTGGCGGTACCCTCAAGTGAAAAATAGACGTTGTGCAGGCGCTGCTCGTCGGTCCAGCAATTGTGGCGGGCAACGCGTTCATACTGGTCAATCCAGTCTTCGACGTCTTCGTATTGCTCTGCTCGCCGTGGAATGGAGCAGCCGTCCGCGGTACGACGGGCAGGTAAACGACGGCAGGAGCGGCCGGGGTCTCCGACTAGTTGGCCATCGTCGTCCTCGTTGTTTGCCTGGTCCTGGGTGGCAAGGGTCCTAACTCCGGGGGTAGGCCAAGGGTGCGACGACTGAACCGGATCTCGGTAGTGCCTTCGTTGGTTCTTCGTGGGCTTGGCGTCGGACTTGCACTGCGGGCCCTCGGGGGGGTACGCGGCAGGGGCATGCGTTACCCCGCACCTCCACCAAAATGTCACGAATGACAAGTGATGAGGCGGCGAATAACTGAGTAAACTAAACGTTTAATCGGGCGAACTTGTGCCCAAAAATAAAGAAGGAAACAAGAGATAACAGTAGAGCGTCGCGGGCGTCGAAGTCGGCGAAAGAGCAGAGTCGGACGCTGGGGCGAAAACTGATCGCGGCTCGCCACGCGGAGCCTCTTATGTACACGCGGAGGGTTCTGGAAGAATCGGCGTAGAAGGTTCGGCGTGTAGAACTTTCTAAACTCGAACAAGCAACACGGTTCTCGAATTTACCAGAACATTACATCAGATGTCAACAAAAAGGCGTCCCCGCGGCCAGGAATCGAACCCTGGCTTTTCGCGTGGGAGGCAGGCGCTATAACCGTTAGGCCACGCGCGCGCTGCCTACTTGGCGAGCTGCGCGCGCGGCAATATGTCTTAGTCCGCAACACTCCCCGTCCCCGCCTCGAACAACAAGGAGCTTCCTCTAGACTTGTCGAAGATGGGCTCCTTAGTAATGATTTCCCTGTCCGCTTCCCATATTTCCCTCTCAGTTTCTTTAACCATATTATTAACCTTTATTTTCTCATCCGCCCCTCTGCTATTGACCGTATATTTAGATCTAAGTTTTCTCCATTTTAATTGCGGCGCCGTCTGGTGACACGTAAGAAAAGGACGAAAACTTCTCCATGGTCGCGGCAGCAGCGGCGGTAGGACCGTATGAACTACCCCCCAATGTTTGAAACGCCAACCTTTCGGAATATTTTAAAATTTCGAAAGGGAGTAGAGAAGGCTTGCATAAACGACGGAAATGCCCAGACCCCAACTTTGTCAGAATGAAAAGGGAGGTTCAGATGACATACCATTTATCGTTCCCGGTCTAAAATGGATCGATAAAGGAGTATAGTTCTACACATACAAAAACTTGAGAATTATTTCTCCTTTTGTGGTTTTATCGTATATTTCATTGCATATCTCCGGAAGTGCGTCTTATTTACCGCAATATACGAGTAGCTTGATTTTAACTCGAACAGATTTTTATAAAGAGGGTATGGTGGTTACATGAATGCCGTCTCTTCCTTGCGTGTTTTGGAGCTCGGAGGGTGTTATACTCCGTTTCACCTTATGTTGTACCGCAGCGAAGGCTAGAAGCGCGAGCTCATAGCGTTGACAGCTGCCCTTATTGCACGAGAGCTTATGCCACCGAGATGTGCCATAAAGCAAGGAGCTCGCGCTTGTAGCCTTTCCTGCGGTACCTCATAAGGTGAAACAGAGTATAGATGCGAGAATAATCCTTGCGCTAATTGAACAACTAACTAACCTATAGCCTCTAATATAAATCTGCATCAATACTGCATTTGAACATGATTCGTCAAATTAATATGAAAAAGGTACTTCATAGATTTCGGTTAATTAATATACGGTGGCTTTTCTGAAGGCGCTGGATTAAGAGTTATAAACTACTCACTGTGAAAATTTCAAAGAAATATTAAGTAGGAGTAATATTTGGTCAGCTCCCACGTATTTATGCGAAAAATATCGCAGTCACCGGAAAAGTTGAATTCAAAAGTAAGGCTGCCATATATAGCGATCGAGTGAACGAGTGATGCGTAAGGGGAGGATTCCATTTTCGGACACCCAAGCGAGCGAACGTGGTGCCATGAGTTCCCGTGGAGCGGTTTCAGCGGTCCTCGCTGACCGCGGCAGCAGGGCTGAAGACAACACCCAGGACTACAACGTCATTCTGCCTCCTTTGCCAACCTGGTTTTTCTTCATGCGGACGTGAAGGGGTGGCCGTACCGTGTCGAGGACTTTCGCGACGCGTTGATTCGTCTGGCTTTGCTTCCCGACGTCTTGGCCCTCGGGCTTACCAGATGAATCACGTGTGGGCAGTAACGTTTAAGAATGACGAAGGCAAAAAGAAAATGCTGGCAACGCCGGAGTTGACGGTCAAAGGTCGCCGATGCATCGTTATCGACCCAGCCACCAGGACGTTCGCGTCAAGCTTCATTGGCTGCTCTTTAGCGTCGCCGACGATGATGTGAGAGAGGCCCTGGCGCCTTACGGGAAGGTCATCGAAGTGGCCAGAGAAAAGTGGCGTGTCGACGGCTGCCAGAGCGTCGGCACCATGACGCGCACGGCGGTACTTCGGCTCAAGGCGGGCATCACCTGCGACGAAATCCCGCACCAGTTGCGAGTGGGCGGAGAGCTAGCCCTCGTCGTCGTGCCTGGAAGAGCTCCGCTTTGTCTCCGCGGTACCAGCAGACGGGGCACATCCGCAAGGAATATCGTGTCCCACGATGCAACGTCTGCCGTCGTTTCGGCCACGAGGGCGCTCACTGCGTCCGAACGTACGCGGTGGCTGCAGCGCCTGTGGGGGGCCTGGAGAACTCCGAGCTCTTTATGGACGAGGACGACGCCGAAGAGGCTGCCACGGGCTGTACAGTCAAAAGAAGCCCTGTAGCGAACGCTCTCCCTGCGGCCGAGAACGTGGCGGGGACGAACGCAAATGATACGTCGCCAAATGCTGGCGAGACGGTGCACGCTGGGCAGCAGGAAACGGGCGACGGAGGCGCTTACACCGTCCGGTGTGGAAGGCATCATCACCGATGCAGTCAACAGCCAGCCGGCAGTCGACGTCCCCATGGACGACGCAGAGAAAACGGCGAAAAGGACGCGGGAGGAAAACGTCGCAGGCCCCACGGATTCGGAGCAGGAAGAGCCGCCGTCAAAGGCGGGCCCTATCTGGATGCGACGGTCCACAGTCATTGCGAATGCAACTGTGGACGACAAGGCGGCAACCAAGCCACCCCCGTGATAGCATTCGCCGGAGTTCTACGGGGGCCTCGGAGTCTGTGCAAGTAAAGTGCAGAAGCCAACATCGCGCTGAGTCGGAACAGATGGGCGCACGACCCGAGGTAAGCACCATGAGGTCCCTCTCTCTCTGAATGGCGGCGATAGAAGCTCCTTTACGTGTCGCCACGATCAACGTCCTTGGGCTTGCGGCGAGACCCCGGCAATGTCAACTTAGTCGACTATTAGTCGAGGACGAGATCGACATCGTGGTCGTGCAGGAAACAAAGATCGAAAGCCTAGAGCAGACGGACCGCATCATGCAACCGTTTCGAACTCTTTTCAATGTTTGTGTCTCACACGCTGTTAGAACTTCCGGCGGTTGCTGTTTGTTTTTCCGCCGGTCTCTAGGCATCGTTGAGACGGCCATGGTTTCGTGTGCGTCTGGCCGTTTTGTATTTTGCGATTTTTCTTTTTCAGGTATAGACTGGCGCGTTATTTGTGTTTATGCTCCGACTAACGAGCGTGAACGTAGAAAAACTTTCGAGGCACTGACTGAGTTCCTTAAAGGTGACAGTTGTTATTTTTCTTGGAGATTTCAATTGCGTCTGCGCACCAGAGGACCGCGCTAATGAAACCCGGGTTCGCGACTCAAGTGCTCTTTATTTGAATTACATTGTCCCTGAAAATGCGTTAGAGGACGTCGCAAACGTCACCGCCAAAAGTAGCGTTCATTTCACACACTTTCAGGGCCTTCGTCATGCTCGACTTGACAGGGCTCACGTTTCGCTTAGTCTTGTCCCCCTGTGCGACAATTACTCCGTTCAACCTGTTTCTTTTCGCGATCATGCGTTAGTTATGTTCACCCTCGGTAAAAAATGAAAAAAAAGCCAAGATGGGAATGATCGCTTTGGAAAATGAACAGTAGCCTCATTAAGGATGACGTTTTTAAATCTAACATAGATGATTTATTTAGGAAATTTTACGAAGACGAGGAGACAATGTGGGGTGCTAGGTGGGAACTTTTCAGAGAAGTAAAAATTAACGCAATTGAAAGGAGCACCACCCTTAGCTATCAAAAACAGAAGAAGGAAAAAGAGCTACGCCGTCAACTGAATTTGTTTTTAATCGAAGAAAGCGCGAAACCGGGTGAGTTTGTACAAGAAATAAGATATATCAAGAACCAACTTGAAGTAATCGACTGTGAAAGATATAGAGGGGCTATTGTGCGTGCGCGGTCCCAGAGGCTATGGATGGGCGAAAGACCTTCGAAGCGAGCACTGAGCGACGAAAAAAAAGTATGCCCAGCGAAACGAGATAAACGAAATACGCTACGGGAATACGATAACTCGCGATAAGAAAACGATTGAGCGAGCGTTCGTTGAATATTATAGCGATTTGATGGGTCACAGCGTACCAAAAGATGACGGTTTTGACGCCGAGGTTTTGTCGCTTATGCCCACGCTTGAAGAGGATGTTCGAGAAAGTTCAGAATCGCCGATCAGCGTCCGCGAGCTTGAAGATGCCATAGACGAATTAACTGCGGGAAAAATGCCCGGGCCGGATGGTCTCAGTGCCGAATTTTATAAAACATTTAAGAGGGAGGTGCGGGCGCTTTGTACGAGGTGCTCACAGAAGCGTACTGCATAAATAAGTTACCGCCATCCTTTTTGAAAAGCCACGTTGTCCTCATTCCAAAGGTCGATGACCCTGTAAAGCCATTGTCTGTTTCCTCTTTCAGGCCAATAAGTCTGACTAATGTCGACTACAAAATTTACACAAATGTCCTGGGTAGACGTTTGCAAAATGTTATAAAAGACCTTGTGGGACCGCATCAGACCTGCGGTATTAAAGGCCGCACCATTTTAACCAACATACATATAGCAAGGAGCATTCTAGAATATTGCGATGCCATTGACAGACGAGTTGCTATGTTGCAGCTAGACCTGGAAAAAGCGTTCGATCGTATGTCGCATGAGGTTCTTTTTCGTAATTTGAAGCATGCTAATGTAGGGTCTGTGATATTAGACGGTTTAAAAATGGCGTACGCTAACTGTTCGATGTCCATCATTGTAAATAAAAACGTCAGTGAAAGTGTAAAGGTCCGATCTTCTGTAAGGCAAGGATGTCCACTATCTCCCTTGCTATTTGCGATTTACTTGGAACCATTTTGTTCAAAACTGATTAACTGGCGGCCATATCCGTGTGCGCGACTGCTGAGCGCGTGCTGATGGCTAGCTTCCAGGGTTCTTTTGCAACGTGCATTCCACACCGTCAAAATGGCCGGTCTTAGCAGCCTATTAATGGGGGCTCGTTCTGAGCATGCGCTCTAGAGAGCACCCACAAATATGGCGCCCAGTGAATATTCCTTATACATGGTTTTAGGTTACACTCTTGCGAAGTAAAAGTGCTTTCTTATGCAGACGACGTTGCTGTTTTTTTGTGTTGACCAAGACAGCGTTCGTGAGGTAATCAGCACTGCTTCCTCCTTCTGTAAGAAAACGGGTAGTGCTATCAACTGGGGCAAAAGTGTAGGTCTCTGGCACGGTAATTGGGCCACCGCACCCGATAATATTGTGAATGTTCAGGGGACAAATTTACCCGCGAAGTATGCCTCGGGGAGCCACTCCAGCACTACTGGGACAGCAAGCAACTATGGAGTGAAGAGACGGAGAGGGTTAAGGCCAAAGCGGAGAGCTGGAGGGGTAGGGATCGATCTTCTCTATGTTTGCTAGCGCTACCGTTTGTAATTTATTTTGAACTGCAAAAATGTGGTACATTTTGCCAGCGCTGTGTATGCTGCGACTGAGCGTGCAGAGACTGCATAGAGTTTTTGCTGTTTCCATCTGGAATTTGAGCTGGGAGCGTTCTGCTCGTACCAATTTGTTCCGATCTGTTGGTAATGGTGGTCTAGGATTGTCTCATTTGTTTTTACGACAAATTGTGTCTAGGTTCTTGTTTTTACGTGATCAGAAGGATTTATTTTTGCGTACTGTTATGCAAGTGTGACTGCAGTATGCACTCCCTGAGTTTGTGGTGTCATCTAGTAATCAAATGCCTTCCAGTGTACAAGGTTATTTGCGTGAAGTTGTGCTTTCTCTCAGAATACTCAAGGTGCGCTTTTCTTCAGAGTATCTTAGTTCAGTCACCCGAAAACGACTGTACAAAGATTTAATAGATATACTGTTGCCAATACCTCTCTATAGGTCATTATACTGTGAACGTCCAGGGCTATATGTGCTTAAAAGGGCGAAGAAAATGCCAATTAAATCTTCGGTGAAATCTTTTTTCTCTAAATTACACTGTGGCGTACTCCCTGTAAAAACGTCGCTAGAACAGAAAGGTATATTTGTACCGTGGTCAGTGAATTGTATCCTCTGCAAGAAACCAGAGACGATAGAGCACGCATTTATTGAGTGTTGGGACGCCGTTTCATTGGGCCATTCTTCAGCGCACGCTGAAGAAGGATCATCTTTAACTGCGCACGGCATCCGCTTTTTTCCCATGGAAAACGAGGGGGGAGTCCCCTACGATATGTTCATGCTCCTCGGCCTCCACAGTCTGTGGAGGACAAGAATGAGTGTTAATAATGCTGATGTGAATACCAAAACAGTAAGAGAAAATTTCATTGAAAGTGCGACATATTTTCGCGAGGTATACTCTGCACTCCCTGAACCTCTGATTGGTTGCCAATACTAGATGAGCTGGTATGTTTAAAAAGATTTTAATGCGCTGGCAACCGCCGCTAAGTGGCTGATTCGCTCTTAAACAAATTGTATGTGTGTGAATGACTGTGTGCTTTCTCATTTTGTCTTAACCGAAAATTGCGTAAGGGGACGAAGTGACCGAGTCTCAGCTCGGAGCGTGGAGCGAAAGCTTGTGCTGGGAACCTCCTGGGTTCGATCCCCACCGCCCCCGCCCGTTTTGATCTAGATGAGTTTCGTAGCGGCACGCGTTCGTGTAATCACTACTGCGTGATGCACGTTAAGAACCCCAGGTTGGCGGTTGTACTGCACTGGCTAAATTTCTCATCTACAGCTAAGAGACCGATTACCCGTTGTGGCGTATCTCCATCAAGGCTGTGTAAGGCTGTACAAGCCAACTTTTTTTTCGTGTTATGCGTAAAGGGCGAGTGATTGGTTTGGCTGTTGTGTTGCTATTATTTGGGCTTCTGTTTGAATGTGTGAGTTCATTGTATCGTGCTTTCCCGCTTTTCTGTGTATTAGAGCTTGAAAGTTCGACAGCGACGCAGTTCGCTGTTGAACTTTTCTCGCAACCTGGAAAACCAGGTACTACGTTTTTCACAAACATTCAAAACAAAAACCTGCTTTTTTTTACAAAAACTTTGTTATTTATAGAAACAGAAACGTTTTTTTAGTAGGCAACAGAAATTCAGTCATCTAACAAAAAAAATCCGGAACCGAAAAACAAAATTTTGTTTTAACACAAATTACGGAAACCGAGAATCAGACGAAAACAGATAATTTGTGGCAAGAGAGCTACCAAGCTTTTCTGTTTTCTTACCTTTATTTTGAATCATATGCACCCTTTCT
This sequence comes from Ixodes persulcatus, assembly GCA_013358835.2. Lineage (NCBI taxonomy): Eukaryota > Metazoa > Arthropoda > Arachnida > Ixodida > Ixodidae > Ixodes > Ixodes persulcatus. Next base: position 54,529 of record JABSTQ010001870.1, read on the forward strand.
GAGCTGTAAAATAAGAGCTGTGGCATGAATCCAGCTATTTTTTGAAGGGCATCAAAACTGCGTGGAAAAGTTAGTGCTGCGGTGAAGTGAGGCGAAAAACCTTTTTTAAAGGGTGTTCGCCTTAAAACAAATAGATTTAGCAAAGGTTGTTTTTCGCTGCTATGCTGATTATTGCCTGTAAACTGGAGGATTCACCAGTTGTCTAAGGGTGTTAGCCCTAGGACAAGCTGATTTGCACCCTTAAGGATCTAAAATTTTTTAGTGTGTAGACGGGTAGGCCGCTGAAAGAAGGTGGAACCGCCTCCCCATTTGCCTTTGCGTGGGCGGGGCCTCCCAACGAATGCAATGCCGCCGCTCCAACGTACACGCAGCGCAAAAGCAATCGGCCATATATGTTGCATTTTGCTCAGACACCCATTGACGAGCACCAAATAGAAACAGCTAATTTAGTACCCAAGACTAGCACATTCAATCATACAGCAGCGGGCTAGACGGGCAGTTGAGGGCATCGCTTGCTTCTACCGGAGGCAAGCGGTACCACGATTCGTGCCTTTTTCATCTATCGCGCATGGAATGCGGAACGCAAGTTTGTCTGCTTCTTTTGCGGGGGGGGGGGGGGGGGGGGGGGGGGGGTTGTGGTGACGTCAGAAAGACGCCGATCTCTGATTGGTTTTGATTGAAGGATAGTGGGTAGGCCTCAAGGCAGCTTGCTTTGAGGTCTATACCCACTAACCAATCAGAGCTCGGCATTCTGACGTCGCCAGAACCCCTGCAAAAGGAGGAGACGAATTTGCGCTCAGCTAGCAAAAGCGCCAAAACGGAAAAAGACCGAGCAATGCTTTGGAAACTGGGTTCTTATACTTCGTTTCACTTTACCTGCGAGCGAAGCCAAAGCTAGAAGCGCGAGACCAGCGCTTTTTGCATTTCTCCCCAGCTCGCGCGCTCGAGCAAAGCCTGAACCCACGGAGCTTCCGTGCTCGCGCTTCCAGTTTTGCCTTCGCTCGCACATAAGGTGAAACGAAGTATAATAGAACGTAGCAGGCACATTGTATTAAAGGGTATAAGGGGTTGTTTTCCTTTTTATGACTGAACAGTGCTTCTACAGAGTGGGATAAAATGCAGAATATGAAAAGTTTTGTCAGTATTTTTTTTTTTTTTTTTCTTTTATAGCCCTAAAGTGCAAGGTGCTTCCAGCATACAGATTATGCTGCGCTTTATGTGAACGAATCGCGGAACCGCTCTGCCCCGCGCGATAATTCCTCATAGTATAAATTTTCATGACAGCATTTCAGATTTGAAGCATGATACTAACCATTAGCAGATCAGTGTGTTTCAACGTCAGATCGTACAATGACTGTCCGGGTCATATTTTTGATATTTATGTAAGAAATATATGTTAATGTTATGTTCTTGGGATGAACATTCAGCTATATGTGAGCGCAGTAGCAAGCTCGGGGCGTGCATATTGCCGATATTTCACTCTGGAAATTTGCACAGCCGCCAATGTCACGTCTAAGCAGGCAGGCGTAGTTAAAATAATTGCACACCAATAAACATGCACACCAAATACTAAAAATTACCATTATATATTTCTATGCAAATCAAAAAATTACGAAACACGTAAAAAAAAGTTTTAGGAACACATTCACAAATTACTTTACCGACAAATAACTTGATGTGAAGCGTCGCAAAATATATCAAAATGTTTGTCTTGACATGCTACTTAGGAATATATAAGAATGTTTGCTTAGCCTACATTGTAGTTTTGTTATTAATGCAGAAACCTTAAGTTAATTTTCTAAAACAGTGATTCTCAAGTGGGGGTCCGCGGAACTTTTGGGGTCCGCGAAGGCATTCTAGGGGTCCCCGAAGCCCTGCCTCATCAGGGAAGCCCGGCAATAAAAGTTCTTTACTCAGGTCAAGAAGAAATGGTTCAGTGTTCGGGCGAGTTTTCTCGTGTGTAGGTCGATAAAGGTGTATCCACACGACGGACCAAATTGCTGTTTTGGTCCGCGGGCCGCGCATCACGTGATCTTACGTCACCGGTATTCGAGGTCCGCCGGCGGTCCGCGGCCCGCGCTTCTGAGAAATGCCAAGCGACTTTTCTCGCCCGGACCTTGGCGGCGGACCGCGGCGTTTTTAGTATAATTGAAGCGCTATGTCTGTCAACAAGCGGACTTTTGTTGTTTGAATTGGAATCCAAATTCAAAGTCGTTTTCTTTTGGCGCCAACTGTTGAAGACGAAGAAGACGAACATTTTGTTGTGCGACGATGGCGGTATGGTGCGACGATGCAACTTTTTACTTCATCGCGCTCGTGGAGCAATTCACCGCTATGTGGAATTGCTCCTTTCGGTTCACTTAAGTCCTCCTCGTTCTCAATAGTCAACGCCAGGGCCACCGCGGTCAAACGTCTCTTTCGTTCAACCTCCATCTTGGCTCCTTACAAATAGCCTCAAAGCAGCTCGCTGCATGCGTTTGGCGGAGCTGTGAGGTCGAGGGTTAGACCGGCCCGTTCGCTCTGTCGTCTGCTCTTTTGGACCGCCGTGTGGATGCTCATTGCAGCCGGGTGGCCCGCGGGCCGCGCATCACGTGATCAATCGGTCCGCGGCCCGGTCCGTCGTGTGGATACACCTTAAGAGGGGTGTAACCCGAAACAACCCATTCCCGTTTGAACCCGTCCCATTTTGACCCATTCCCGAAACGACCTTCCCGTTTGAACCCGTCCCGTTTCAACCCATTCCCGAATCGCCCGTCCCATTTGAACCTGTACCGTTTCAACCCGTTCCCGAAACGCCCTTCTTATATGAACCCGTAGCCGAAACACCCTTAGCATTTGAGCCCGTCCCGTTTAAGCCCATTGGTATAAAGCTCCGCACATCTTCCGCGCACACTTTCTCCTTAAGAATAGGTTCCGAAATTTTGTTCATACAATTAATGCAAAGGTGCCGGCGAGCTACTTAGTCATGTTGGGAACTAGTTTTAGAGCGCAGCTCTTAGGCGCCCTTTTCCGGCTTGAGCGGCGTCGCCGTCGCCGTCGCCGTCGCCGTTGGCGTAACCGCGCGGTGCATGATGGGTAAATTTCCCCGCTAAATTTAGCGGAAAATTTTCCCCGCTAAATTAGCGGAAAATTTTCCCCGCTAAATTTAGCGGAAAAAATTTCCCGCTAAATCTAGCGGAAAAGTTTCCCCGCTAAATCTAGCGGAAAATTTTCCCCGCTAAATCTAGCGAAAAATTTTTCCCGCTAAATCTAGCGGAAAATTTTTCCCGCTAAATCTAGCAGAAAATTTTCCCCGCTAAATCTAGCGGAAAATTTTCCCCGCTAAATCTAGCGGAAAATTTTCCCCGCTAAACCTAGCGGAAAATTTTCCCCACTAAATTTAGCGGAAAATTTTCCCCGCTAAATTTAGCGGAAAATTTTCCCCGCTAAACTTAGCGGAAAATTTTTCCCGCTAAATTTAGCGGAAAATTTTTCCCGCTATATTTAGCGGAAAATTTCTCCCGCTAAATTTAGCGGAAAATTTTCCCCGCTAGATTTAGCGGAAAATTTTCCCCGCTAAATTTAGCGGAAAAAAATTTCCCGCTAAATCTAGCGGAAAAGTTTCCCCGCTAAATCTAGCGGAAAATTTTCCCCGCTAAATCTAGCGAAAAATTTTTCCCGCTAAATCTAGCGGAAAATTTTTCCCGCTAAATCTAGCGGAAAATTTTCCCCGCTAAATCTAGCGGAAAATTTTCCCCGCTAAATCTAGCGGAAAATTTTCCCCGCTAAATCTAGCGGAAAATTTTCCCCACTAAATTTAGCGGAAAATTTTCCCCGCTAAATTTAGCGGAAAATTTTCCCCGCTAAATTTAGCGGAAAATTTTTCCCGCTAATTTAGCGGAACATTTTTCCCGCTAAATTTAGCGGAAAATTTCTCCCGCTAAATTTAGCGGAAAATTTTCCCCGCTAGATTTAGCGGAAAATTTTCCCCGCTAGATTTAGCGGAAAAGTTTCCCCGCTAAATTTAGCGGAAAATTTTCCCCGCTAGATTTAGCAAAAAATTTTCCCCGCTAAATTTAGCGGAAAATGTTTGCCCCTAAAGGTCGAGGTCACGTAACCCCCAGGCCACGTGGCCCCCCCCCCCCCCCGGTGCCTTCCCCTCCTCCTCAAGAGCTGCGCTCTAATTCGGCGTTACAGGGAGTTGTAAACGGCTTTCTTTTTTTTATTGTCAACGTATTCTTAAAATATACGTCACTATCAGACAAGCTCTAACGAATTATATTTCTACTTGAACCACTTGAAATCTTTATTTCAAGATGGTACCCAAAATGTGGAACTACGAAACGGACTATGTACACTACGCGACAACGTTACCGCGAACACGATGTTGACGACTTTTTAAATGTTACTTCGAAATGGTGTTAGAAGGTACCAAATTGTACCGCTTAGGTTAGTGGGCCAGATGAGCACTTTCAAACACACTAATAATATTCATGGCAGTCTTTTTATTCTTTGAGACAAACAGCGAAAACCAACAATCGCTTGTTCGAGCTAACAGTGTTGCGCTCTGTACAATAATAAAGTCTTAGAATAACGTGGGCAAGCACTTTGAGTAAGCAGAAATTATCGTTGCCTTAGGTTTTATATCGCGACTCTATTTTTAGGTTATCCAAAGTGCTTACGTATACGTTATTCTAAAACTTCCTTATAGTGAACGGGATATTTTGAAGAGTGAGAAATCAGACAAATTGACAGGGCATATGATTGCGGCTTCATTTTCTTACGAGTTTAAGCACAGAACCCTCGCGCTCACAGGAAAAATTCATAAACCACAAAATGGTATTGCCTTTGTTGAGGAAATCGAGCAGGAAAGTCGCATTATCAGAAAGGCGACACTAATTTTGATAGTTCGCGGCTGTCCCCTGGCCCGCACGGCACCACCATTTGCAAGCTGCTGCAAAGATATCCTTGCCAAAGTTTTTTGACGTAGAAGTTGGGGCTAGTTGGTGTACAGACATAATTAAAAACAAAACAGCGCAAATACAATGGACAAAGTAAAAGGTAACCGACAGGCATACATGGGTAAATTACTTCCAAAATGTAATTTAATTACAATTACAATTGCTTTGCTTCAAAAGTAGTTTAACTACAATTACAATTACCACTATGTGAAAAGTAATTAATTACAATTACAAATTACCTTTAAAAAGTAATGAAATTACTTTACAATTACTTTTTTCGGAGAGCGACCCGACTTCGGCCATATGACTTTAAACGTGTTGTATAGAATGCAACGTATTTGTTCATTCCTTACTCCAATGTTCACGTATTGTACTTTACTTTTATGTATTTTGTTAAATTCATGATAGAACTTGACAGTATGGGGAAATAAAGTACTACGTCCTTATATTTTTTATAACTAATCATAAATTAGTTGGTATGCTGCACGACGCCAGATCGCTAAAGAAAAAATTGGGTTGACAGACTTTAGTTATCCAGGCAAATAAATATGTGATAGTTAGTCATATAGGAATATTTGACAAGTGTTAATATAAAAGTAAAATCCACATGCGCTAATACGACCACATTCACATACAAACATCATGGTATTGTAAATTATCTACATTTAGTTGAAATTATAATGGCTCAGAAATATATAAGAACCAAATCCGGGGGCCCGAATCATTGGTGACAATATCCACAGGTGCGAGGTCAGTTTCCAAAATACTTATCCAAATAATATCCGAAGTAAAACCAACATGAAAGAAACTTGAAAATAATACAAAGGTATACATATGCGACAGTGCTGGAAGAGGGACGTAAAGAAACTGGCAAGAAATAAAGAAAAATAACTTCATAGACAATTAAAATTCCCAACCTCGGCTGAAAGCTTGAGCTTAATTTGTTTTCTTTCAATATTTTGGCACGTTTACGCCGTTGTTTTCTTCTCGCACCGCAGACGGCGCTACACGGCGGCGTTGAGGTAGGCTCCAAAGAGGATTGTCTCTCAGCCCGCAGTGTAAGCAACAAAACAACAACCAAGGCGACACCATTTATGTTGTGCGTGTGTGTGAGTTTGTGTCTGTGTGTGAGTGTTTCAACGAGAGCTAGGCCGCTTGTGCGAGCGCTGGGGCTTTCAGAGAGGTTCCGACCGGCGCCGCAATGTTTTGCAAAAGTAATTTTAATTGTTTCGGGAATTTCGCAATTACTGACGCTAGAAAGTAATTAAATTACAATTACAATTCCTTTTAGCCAAACGTAATTAATTATAATTACAAATTATCAAGAAAAGTAATTAAATTATAGTAATTCAATTACAGTAATTGAATTACTACCCAAGTATGCCGACAGGACACAGCGCTGTATCCTGTCGGTTACCTTTTACTTTGTTCTCGTCTTTGCGTTATTTTGGTTTTAATTATGTCTTGTCAAGGCCGCATCCCGTTTGATCAGATCGATGAAGCTGTTAATATTCGGGTGAGTCCTCCCTGACACAGTTTTTATCTTACGGTGCCATGTCTCCAAGGCTGTTTCGGGAGAGGGAGAAGTGGGGTGAGCAAGGAGGACAGACATTGGGCATTTGAACCTAACCAACTGTTAACGAACAATACAAACGAACCGACCCAATTGATAACGAGTGATGGCCAAAGCGGGAAGGTTGTTTCGGGATAGGGCGAAATGGAAAAGGATGAAACGAGAAGGTACAAACGGGAAGGTTGAATTGGGAATGGGTCGAAACGTTAACCACCCGATAAGAGAGGTCTACTTCACAATAGCCCTTAGTTATATTCATTTATTAAATCATTATTATATTTACCTACACCTTTCCCCTCCCGTCACCACGAACGGGGTCCTCCACCATCTCCAACGATCCAGAAGGATTCCGCGAAACATCGATGGTTGATAACCACTGCTCTAAAAATACCGAAATTGCACGTCAATATAAAAAAAAGAACTCCATCGTTTATTTCTTTTAAACTCTCCTTAACTCCTTTCAGTAACTTGAACTAACTTATGATGGCAAAATATTGAGCAGCATGTGAGCTCCAATTGAGAAAAACGACAACAAATCTTCACTCAAACTGAGATAGTTGGTCTTCGTTACAGGGGCTTTTCCGCATGACGCCGGCTTCAAAGAGATATTCTCTTTGAAGCCAGCGTTACCATAGCTTAGAAGCATAGGACTAGGAAAGATAAAAAAAGAAAACAGACAATGCAACAGAAATTCTCAAGAACTGCTGAATTTATTCGACCACACCAAAATAAGGTAATATCAAGAAGACAGAAGATGACGTCGCGAAGACTTGACCAGACGTTGCTTGACAGAATAAATCCCTGCAACACTAGACACGCCTTCGACAACGAGCATCCGGAAAGATAATCTACGTCAAGGGTAGTGGCGTAGCAACCGGAGAGGGGGGGGGGGGGGGGGGGGGGGGCCTGGGCCTTGGTTACCGGGCGTCCCAGTCACGTATTGGGGTGCCACCTCTGGCAGCAGCCGGCGCCTCCCCCCCCCCCCCCCCCCCCCCCCCCCCCCCCGTTTTTCTGCTTGGTTGCGATCTCGGGGAATGAAGGGGGTGTGGGGCTACGAAAGACACAAGGACCTTTGGTGCCGGAGGGCCTAGCAACGCCACTGGTCAAGGGTAGAAACTACATGAACCGACCAACTTCCTAACCGAAGGGTGTTAGTTTATGATGCTTCCTAACCAACTCGTTTGCGTGCGTTCACTTGTTAGAAAGCTATGCTGTTTCAAGCTTTGTTTTACCTTTCTGTTTCCTTGTGTTGCCTCCTAAGGTCCCCCCCCTCCCCCCCTCCTCTTGTTTCCTAAGGAGTTTCGGTGGATGCCACCAGTGCCGGCAGTTGCGAACACTATGAACGGAAGTTTACCTTGAAACTCAAGCGCGCACACAAGGAAGTTCTGTCACTGCGTAAGCAGAGCCAGGGAAATCTACTTTGTCATGTTCTCTCCGAATGCTAATGTGAGAGTTTCTGAATGCCTCTCTCCAGGCTCCAAACGTTTGGTTAGCGTGGTGAAACAAAAACAGCAAGAAAATGTCCTTGTGGTTACCAACTTCTCTCTGTATTCCTTATACGTTACATTACACGTCGATACTTTGAAATGCTGAGCCGATGTTCGTTTTCCACCTCACAATGTTGAACACCAAGATAGCGACCCCCCAGATACTACTTACCTCGCTTTTTTTACACGATGACTGACCTTTCTTGTGTTCCCGCTTGAGTTTCAAGGCAATCTGCCGATCATATTGTTTGCAACTGCCGGCAGCAGTGGCGTCCGCCGACACTCCTTAGGAAATAAGAGGGGAAAGGGGGGGGGGGGACCCTTAGGAGGCAACACAAGGAAACAGAAAGATCAAAACTTGGGACAGTATTACTTTCTGAGAAGTGAACGCACGCAAACGACCTGGCTAGCAAACATCATAATCTAACACCCTGAGATTAGGAAGTTGATCGGTTCTCGTAGTCTTGACTAAAATTATCTGTGCAGATACTCGTTGTCGGAAGCGTGTCTGGTGTTGTAGAGATTTAGCCTGTCAAACTAAGTCTGGTCAGATTTTGGTGACGTCATGTTATGTTTTATTGATCTTTTATTGTTCTGGTGTGGTGGAATAAGCTTAGCTGTTCTAGAGATCTCCTGTTGGGTTGTCCTTTTTTTAATTATTCTTAGTCCCATGGTTTTAAGTTGTGACGACTTTCTACGCTCTGCAATACAGCAGCACCGCTGTACAGACTTTCCGGTTCGGTTCTGGAGAATATATTTTTGGAGCCGACATCGTGCGGCAAAGTCCCTATCACAAAGACAAGGTAGCTCAGTTTGAGTGAAGTTTGTCGCTTTTCTCAATTGAAAAATCATACGCTACTCAATATTTTGCCATCACAAGTTAGTTCAAGCTACTGCAAGGAGTTAAGGAGAGTTTAAAAGAAATAAAAACTGAAGATTTGTTTTTACTCTGAATTTGAAGATATTTTAAATGTCTGCGGCTTTGAACAATTTGTTTGTCAACCAACAAGAGGCGAAAACATTCTTGATTTAATTTTGTGCAACAGTGATATTGTTTATGATGTGTCCATCTTTTCTGGAATTAGCGATCATAGCATAGTCACTGCTATTTTAACACTCCCTCATCTATTTCGTGCACGGGAAAGTAGTAGAAAAGTATTCATATATGACAAAGAAAATGATAAAGGCATAGAAAAAGAATTGCTGGAATATTTCGATGATTTTACTAGCTAGATTATCCTTGGGGAGCTGTGCAGATACTTCATGGGTTGCTTTTAAGAAATGTTTGTCAGGTCTAATTGAAAAATATATTCCAGCCAATTATATATCTGAAAATACTAAAGCTGATAAGCCTTGTATGACGTATGCTGTTAAAAGACTAATAAATCAACGAAGGCGTGCATATCAGGAGTACAAAATGCATTTATCTGAATTTGCTGTTTCAAAACTTGAGAAGCTGAATAATGCTTATAAAGATGTAATCACCTTGGCGAAACGGGAATACTTTGACAAACTTTCAGATGGAATGCGGTCAAATAGTAAAGAATTTTGGACCTACCTTCGAAAAACTCGCAAGGAAGATGTTGGCATCCCGGATATTTTGTGTGATGGTGAGGTTATTGAAGATAATCATAATAAAGCCAACTGTTTCAATAAATATTTTCATTATATTTTCGCCTCTAACAAAATGCGTTCATGAATAGGGCCTCCTATGCCACCTCTTGTCATAAATATAGAAGGCATTGTGAAATGTTTAGAGGACCTTGATGTAAAAAATCAGTGGGCCCAGACGGCTTGTCACCAAAAGTGCTGAAATCGTGCTCATTCGCCGTGTCCCGCTACCTTCACATAGTTTTCTTCAAAGTCGCTAGAGTAAGGTGTACTTCCAAGCGAATGGAAAAAGACATTTGTTACGCCAATCCACAAGCATGGATAAAAAAAAAATTGTAGAAAACTGTCGCTCCATTTCCCTTTGTGTGTATGTTGCACGGTTTTAGAACACATCGTGTATAGTAATGTTTTAACACTTCTAGATACTAACTACTTCTTTTCTCCAGCTCAGCACTTTTTTCGAAAGGGCCTTTCGTGCGTGACTCAGCTTGTTGAACTTTACCACGATCTTGTTACAACTGAGAGTGGAAGTGAAATGCATGCTATTTTTCTTGACTTCCGGAAGGCTTTTGATTCTGTGTCCCACCCTTTGTTATTGTATAAACTGCGTTCTTTGAGCCTTGATAACAACGTCTACCGATGGATAGAAAATCATCTTTTTGAAAGAAAGCAATGTGTATAGTCATTAACGGTGCAAAATCTGAATTTGTTGCTCTGACATCTGGCGTTCCACAGGGGTCAGTCTTGGGGCCTTTTTTATTCCTTGTTTTTATAAATTACATAGCTGTAGCTATTGACTCGCCTGTGAGGCTGTTCGCAGATGACTCCATTTTATATCGTTGAGTAGAGCATTTACGAGATTCTGCGCTTTTACAATCTGATTTAGATAAAATATCCAGTTGGTGCCGGACGTGGGAATTAAGTCTCAATGCTGACAAGTGTGTCCACGTCACTTTCGGGGAAAAAAAAACGCGACAGCATCTTATCGTGTTATTCTATTAATCATCGACATTTACATAGAAACATGCATGTGAAGTATCTTGGAGTCATTTTATCGAGCGATCTTCCTTTTAATGCTCACGTAGCACAATCTGTACAAAAGGCTGGTAGAATGTTAAATTTTAATAACCGAAATCTACGCAGTGCTTTCAAAGAGCTAAAAGAAACTGCTTACTGCTGCTTGGTAAGACCTGTGCTTGAATATGCGTGTGTTCTGTGGGACCCGCACCAAGCGTACCTTGCCATTAAAATAGAAAAAAAATCAAAACCGTGCTGCAAGGTTTGTATAGGGAAAGTACGATAGAACATCCAGTGTGACATAAATTAAACGTGAGATCGGTTGGGAACTATTGGATTTAAGGAGAAAGAAATTTCATCTAAAGTCTTTATTTTCTATATTTAGTAACTTAACTAGAATTGATAAGTATAAATATCTTGAACTTCCAAACTATATTTCAACTAGAATAGATCATTGTAACAAGATCAACGAAATATTTTGCCGAACTGATTATAAAAAATACTAATTTTTTCCTCGTACAATAACGGACTGGAATTCATTGCCTGCCTCAACGTCTACTACAGAGGACGTCGGATATTTTTTTCAGTATCCTAAATTTTTAACATTCAAGAGTTTGTGTGTGTTCTTTTATTTAACAGTATTTATTGTATTTTTGCCATTGTATTTATGTTCGTGAGTATGTGTTTTATTTTGTGTTTCCCTGCTATAATGCTTCGGCGCTGCAGCTTGTTTCTGTAAATAAATAAATATTGACGTGCAATTTTGCTATATTTAGAGAAAATGGCTTACGTGTCTGAATTATTGAAAAAAACTACAATGATCGTGGAACAAATATTTTTTTATATATTCGTAAGCTGCATTTCAAGACGCACATTTTTATATTTTTGCGAAGTTTCGCATTAAGTTGTTTGTTGGTAAATAATATGTGAAAGTGTCTCTAAAACGTGTTTTTTACGTGTTTCGTAATTTCGTTTTGGGAAGAAATAAATAATTGTAGTTTGTAATATTTAGTGTGCATCTTAAAATCTGTCTATATATATTTTTTTAGGTACGTGTTTGTTTTGATGGGACATCGGCAGCTCAGTGTGCAAATCACCATAGTGAAATCTCGGCAATATCTACGCTTCGAGATTCTCAATTGTATATCTCTGGGAAACATTTAGCTACGGCGTTCACATGTAACTGAATGTTCCTCTCAAGAGCATGGCTTTCACATATATTTATTGCAGAAATATCAAAATATATGACCCGGACAGTCATTGTACGATCTGACGGGGAAACGCCCAGCGGTATTCGCGTCTTCGTAACATTTCGATGAAGGCGCTCGTCCGCGCCATGCAGCGCTTGCTGCGTGCGTTCAAAACGGCCACTTCTCTTTGTTCCAGACAAGCATTTTGGCTGTGTATATACCTTCTCGAGTGCTCTCGCGAAGGTACGGGATTCATTTGCTCGTCAAACCAGTCTGCGTGTCCCCGTTCAGACTAGGACCCGTGGTATTCGCGGACGTGTTCATTCAATACCACTTGGAAGACAAGGCCTGCTGATGACGTCATCGTTGGTGGATCCCCGACCCACCCCGAGCGGCAAACACTCCGGAGCTCGATCAGAGCCGCCACAAAGCGGCAGACGTGTCCGTCTTGGCGTAGCCGCGTGCTAGCTTCACGCGTTGTGAGAGGCTCGTTTTGGGGCGGCGGGGGGGGGGGGGGGGAGGGGGGCGCTTGTTTTTGTCTTTTGGGTGGAATGCGGAGCGCAAGTTCGTCTGCATCTTTTGATGGTGTTGCGGTGACGACAAAACGCCGAGCTCTGATTGGCTGTGAAGTCTCTGATTGAAGGATACAGGAAGGCAGCTTGCTTTGAGGTCTACCCACCATCCTTTAATCAGAGCCAATCAGAGCTCGGCGTTTTGACGTCTCCGCAACCGCTGCAAAAGAAGCAGACGAACTTGTCCTCCGCATTGGTCAAAGACGTGCAGCCTGTCGTTCGGTGACGCAGACACTACTATAGCAACACCTCCTAGATAACAAAGCCGTAGTGCTGTTAGAGATGCCGTCATCAGCGAAGGCCAACGATGGCCACAGAGTGGACACAATGATGGCGTCAATGTTGGGCTCCAACTTGATTCGAAGCCGAGCGCTGACACACATCACTCGTTTCCAATCCGTGTCTAGCATTGGCCTTCGCTGGTGACGCAAAAATATCAGCACTGCGGCCTTGTCTTCTATAAGCGGTGTTGACTATAGTCACTGAGAGGGTGAGAGTGGCAGGGCGTCACTTTCGAACGCCTCCAGCACGCGCTCGCTGCCTTCCGCCGTGCTTTGACAGCGTGTGCACGCTCGAGGCTCACGAGACTCTGAATCGTTGTCCAAGGCTCGCACTAGAAGCGGGACAACCGAAAGTGACTATCATCGGGAACAAAAGGTGCATGCGCCTGGCTTCCCCGAGACGAAGAGTTGTGGAAGGCAGGAATGGGCCACGAGAGCATTTTGTTCCTTCGAAGCACTCCAGTGTATAGCCCCAGTGGGATAAAATCCCCATCTGTGCGAATCCTCGTTTTTCGTGCAATACAAAAGGAGTAACCATGAGGTCGCGAACATTCGCTCGAGGCATAACGCTCGGTATGAATCTTCGCTTAATGCATATGCCACATGCGAAATAACTTATTTATTTGTGCCAGGCTGGCAGGGCCTCCTTAAAGGGGCGATGCAACAATTTTCGTACTTTGCGCAAATACCGCTTAAAACGGATACCTGACGTTACTGACCTATGAAACACGCGTTCGTTTTTCACCCCACGCATTAGAAGTTCCAGAAAAAAAATTAAAGAAAAAACGAGCACCGTTCACCCCCCCCCCCCCCCCCCCCCCCCCGCCCACAAACTCGCAGCCAGAACAAGTGGCCACGTGATCTGGAGCCGATTATATGCCGCCAATGTTCATCAAAGCCACGCGCTGGGGTTGGGAAAGCACAGGACACGCGCTGAGTTCCAGACATTGTTATGGCTCGGCTATTGTCGTCGTTGCAGCGATTGGACACGGGCCACTACCCGAATGCACGATTGTAACGAACCCAGATCGAATGCGTACGCAGTCTTCGCGTCCACTGTGTGAGCAGCATTTGAATATCGCCAGAGCTGGGATCGCAAAGCTCGATGACGCATTCCCGGGGATCGTACTGTTGCCATTGGCCCCACAGCTCCGTCATCAAATTTCGCGAAGGAGCAAAAGGCGACTTTGGAAGGAGAGACTGGAAGAAAAGCTCCGCTTTCATCCTTTGAATTCCGCCGCGACGAAGACGCTTCTTGGTCAGTGGTGTTGCGTTCGAGTATTCTTGGGTCCCACTAGTGCCAGGAAGCTGGTGCAAAGTAAGACATATTCCTACCCGATGTCGTTGCACAGACCCTAGGTTACCGAAATCTTGGCGGTTGCGACGAGGCTGCTCGAGCCTGATTAATAGATCTTCAAACATTTTAGGCATCTAGGAGATTTGCGCGCGTGATTTGGGAAAATTCGGTGTTGCTAGAGGTTGAAGAAGACAAAGTTCTATAAAAAGAGTTGTCAGTCAGCGCGGCTTGTTTGAATTTTGCTTTATTTTTCGTGTGTAAGGGAGTGAGTGTTGTTTGCTATTAGCGGCGAGATGTTTTGGTGGCGCCCTCCTATGGTTCCCCCTTGTGACGTCATTACCTTGCAAACAACAAGTTCGATGGTGTTTGTAAATAGCATGGTGGAAGCTTGAAATCATTGCGCTCTCAAAGAAACACTACCAACACCGTCAAAATTAAAGTTCTTTCATTTCTCTTATTTCCGTCGATGCTAAATCCTTTTCTGACGTCATAGTCAGCGTTCGGCCAATCGTGGAAGGCCGACCACAGCGACGCTTTCGGTCGCGCACGTCGCCAATAGTGCGCTGTGGTGTGTGTAATAAAGAGCGACGCTTGGGCAATAATTTGCCGGCATTGTTCCGGGAGGCGCGGGGGAGGGAAATGTAGATATGGTGTTCGTGCGTGTTTTCCGACCTGTGGATTGGATTGAGAGGTCTTGCCTTCGAAGCATGCCTGAGTGTCGCCTCCTCTCACAGCCTCCGGGCCGCCGGGTGGCTTCGGTGCTGCTGACCCTGCTGGTGTGCGGGGCGGCCTGGGAGCCCGGGTCCGGCGGGAAGCAGACGTCCCCGGCCCGCGGCTACTACGCCTTCGAGAAGGCCCGGCGGCCGCTGGACCGGCCCCCTAGGGTGCGCAAGCCGCCCTACCACCGCGCTAACGTGCACTGCCCCGAGCGCGCCGTCTACGGGAAGTTCTCCCCGAGGGACACGCTGTGCGGGGACCTCAACAAGGGCTTCATCCCCAGGAACCCCATGGGACAGAGGCCGCTCGGAGACCCCTACCCCTTGTGCGTATCGTTCATGATCCCCTGCATGCCCGAGATGTCCTGTCCGGACCCAAGGCCATCCGCTGCAGATCGGGAAATAATTTGTTTTTAACGTGAAACGTTCTTTGGCTCGTTGCTCCGGACTTCGTGAAGCCTTGACCTGTGAACACCCATGACGCAACGCGCGCAGTGTTGCATTATGGGGTGTCACAGAACTAGACACCACTTCAATTTCTGCGCTAAATTTAACGGGGAAGTTGAATAGACCGATCTCACTAAGCGCTCGGCGCATCCGTGACGCTGCCATAACTTCGGTTCACAAGAGGCGGGCGGCCGTGCATGCGAGGACTCGCCGTCGCGTGCACCACACGCACAGAGCTCTAGCGATGTTGTCGCACGTGCAGAAATACTAATGTTCCCTCGATGCATTGCGGCAGCGGTGGCGTAGTCAAACTGGCTGGTGAAATCGGTGTTCCACGCAGTGTTGCATAATGGGACGTCGCAGGCCTACACACCACTTCAGCTTCCCTGCTATAGACCTTTCCAAAAACGAGCTTCTGGCCGGTGCCATTTTGAGCGTTCGTGCGTATGGCGCGTGCTTTGCTCGCTTTCCGAAGCGACGACCACGCACGTGCTGGGCTGTGAAGATCGCACGCTGGACTGTGATTTTGTAAACATTGGAAAGGTCTATATTTAGCGTAGAAACTGAATTGGTGTGTAGGCCACGTGACGTTAATTTTCCCGCTAAATTTAGCGGGGAAATTGACGTCACGTGACCTGATTTCACGTGACCTATACGGCAATCTAGTTTCTCCTCTAAATTTAGCGGGAAAATTAACGTCACGTGACCTGCACACCAATCCAGTTTCCACGCTAAATATAGCAGGGATGCTGAATTGGTGTTTAGGTCTGCGACGTCCCATAAGGCAACACGGCGCGCGTGACGTCAGGTGACCTGATGTTACGTGACGCTACAACGTTTCACGTACGCAAATCAATTGGCCAGAAATTTGCCACGCATTTTTCTTTTTTCCTCTGCGATTGCACGACGGAATCGCGACATTGCGCAGGGAAGCGGTGTCTCTTCTTTTGCGTCTGCCAGGATATAACCAGAATAAAAGTAGCACGGCAAGGTTATATTGCGCTATTTTTTTAAAAGAGCACTAAAGCACGTTTTGAGATCCTCGTTTTATGGTCATAACTCAATGTACGAGCTCTAGGCATCCTAAAAAACCGGGAATTATATTCATGCGCGGCCGATTTGCTTATTAAAAACGTGATACAAGTTCCCGACACTTACCGTTGGCGCGGAACGACAGATGGCGTTACAGAACCTTTCTGAATGTGAACGAACGACGGACGGCGCTTGACAACCACTCGCGATCGATGGGTTCCCATGTGGACGAGCGGTCGACCAGTCCCGCTCGTCAACGCGGGAACCCACCGCTGGCGAGTGGCTGACAAGCGCCGTCCGTCCTTCAACCATATTCAGAAAGTTCGGTAGCGCCATCTGTCGTTCTGCGCCAACAGTAAGCGTCGGGATCTTTGATCACTTTTTAATACGCAAATCGGGCGCGTAAGAATGTAATTTCGGGTTTTTAGGATGTTTAGAGCAGAGTGTCGAACCGAAAGTTTTATCGGTTCGTTTTCGGAATCGGGTTCACGGCTTTCGGTTCAACCACGGTTCAGTTCCGGGGAGCAAACATAACGGTTCGAACCGGTTCAAAATGATTTGAATCGCTAAATTAAGAATCTATTTTCCGCATTGTTTTGAAAATAGGCACTATTTCAACCGTGAAACGCTGAACTTCCTAGCTTTTTATCATTCGTACAATCAATTCTTATTTTCAGGTAGCAAAAATAATAAATTGCGTTATTTAAATTTAACAAAGCAGTAAAAAAATCTAGATTAACATACAATACCTCGTGTTTATACGACTCAACATATATTTGTTTTTTTCAGTCGCATATATTTTACCTGAATCGAAAGGTTATCAGTCTGGTAGGTCGGCCTAAAATACCCGTGATTGGTAAAACTTTGCGTCGCAGTATTAAACGTTGAATCCGAGTTGTGCTCTTAAACTTAGGAATTAAATAAAGTGCATAAAATTATGGAATGGGCGCCTCCTCGCCATATATATCGTGAATCTAGTTTACGAAATACGTTTCACAACATATGTGATGACGACGCAACTGAGCTAAAGCAATAATATTTTTAAAATGTCACGAAATGTTTAGGACAAGCCGTTGCAGTCTACCGTTTATCAAAAATCTGAGTGGCAATCACAACGTTTGTTTTCCTGACCAACATTGTTTACACTCAGCACCGTGATGTAGGCGAACGAGCATGCAGAAAAAAGTGATAAAAATTGTTCCCTCTAATCTATACGCACCTTCGGACTCAGATCGAATCTGGCCTAAAAGAGCGTGTGTCCGAGTGAAAATGTTCGCTATAGCGTGGCGTTTGAGGTTTGTTTTTGACGAAATTCCGGTCAACTCAATTTACAAATAAGCATCATCCGTGCTAATTTGTGATTGTTTGTTAAACAGAACAAAGAAGTACTTCGTACTCTACTCGACATTGCAACTACCTAATTGGTCACTTTCTGGCAGTCTGCGTGCGCAATCGACATTGTTCCGCCACGCGCCCCTGTCTACTTTGTTTCTGTCCTGCCCACAGACACATAAAATTGTTGTTCATTACATAAAAGAGACAATAACAGACTTCTATACGTTTGGGGAGTGAAATATGTCAGGAACACAGTTATTTAAAGCAGCTTCAAACCTAGAAATTTGTTTAAGGCTCTCCCAAGTCACTTATAGTCAATCCGACCGCATTCTCCGCAGTGAGGTGATCAAGCGGAAAACGCTGGAGTTCCTGTCGGAGACGCTGCCTCTTTTGCGGCGCGACCCGAACCTGCCCAAGGTGGCTAGGCTCGGAGGGCCCCAGCGTCCACTGGGCCTGCTCGGGGTCCCTCCCCCGTTGCCGGACCTCTCGTTCAGCTACTACCAGAGGGGCCCCCGGAAGGCCCGGAGCCACAACGCCACGCTGAGCGGGGACCCGGACTTCCGTCTCGCCCAGGATGAGCTCCGGGAGTGGACGTCCAACAGCAGCCTGCGCCAGCTCTGCCGGCACGGCTCGGGCACGTAAGTCTGGGCGGGTCTCAGTACGGAGTTATAGTCCAGTGCCGTGAACAGGAGGCGCTTCGGTCGGCTGCTAGCCAGCGCGGCCGGTGGCCAAAAAGGGCAACATTGGGCTAGTCATGCCACCGAACGATCTGGCACGAGAGTTACGTCACAGTACAGCAGGGTCATCCGAGCTCGGATCGAGTCCAATGATTGTGGCCACGGGCCGAGCTCTGATCGGCTTTGATTGAAAGGATAGTGGCTAGACCTCAATGCTAGAAGCCTTGAGGTGTACCCACTATTTTTTTCAATCCGCCAATAAGAGCTCGCCGTTCTGACATCATCGCAACCCCTGCAAAGAAGCAGACTAACTTGTGCTCCGTATATGTTTAGACCGCCGAAAATGGTCTGCGCACGTGGCAGTGAGCACGATGGAACGTCATGCTCACTGCCACAGCGCAGACAGTTTGATGTTTAAACGTATTATCTCTCCCAAGTGCTTTCTGGGAGAGCAGACGCTGCAGATATCTTAGTGTGCTGCACACTATTCGTCGTCGGTTGTCTGCGCATAACGCCACGAAAGAGATATATTTTTAACGTGAAATGCATTCACTGGCCATGCGGCCCGAAATAAGGGTCTTTGCAACACGCGAAGGTGTACCGACAAAAGCGTACGTTACACTTTTGCCGTAAAATCCGTTAAATACGGTGGGCTTGCAAAACTTTTGTGAATTTTCTTGACCCGTCCAAAATTCTCGCATGACCAAAACAGTCTGCATGCAGCTTTCTCAACTTGTTTCGCATATTGGCTGCACGTGGGGCGCCATAACGAATTTATAAAGCCAAGCACAGTATGTGTCCCCTTGCCGCTGAACAAAACAATAAATATAAAATAAAAAAAAAAACTTTGATTGTTAGCATGGTAGCCGGGTATACAGTAGCAGGAAGCAACGACAAAAATGCGGAGCATCGAATACACACGTTATTACTTTTGGTGAGCAATTGATATTCACAGAGAGCTGCGAGTAATGACTCGAATCAATGGGTCTCCTAGTAGTTTCTAGTCAAAGGCAAATGAGCGTGTCGGTAATCTGCTCCATCTTATAGCGGTCGGAAGTGTTGCCCCAAATTGCCCTTCCGAAAAAACTAATCAATGATTTGGGTCGCAGCGTGTGCACCCTGTTCTCGGCCCTGTCCACCGCACGCATCTCGACGGCCCTGCTCCAGACCATCCTACAGATGCTCACCGCCAGGACGCCGTCCATCGCGGACAAGGTGCAGGCGGCCCCCTCGTCGCAGGGGAGCACAGCGTCCGGCGGAAGCGGGGGAGGCGCCACCAACTTGCTCAGCATGCTCACGTACGCCGCGGACATCATCAACGCTATCAACCCGGACGCCAGTTCGTCGTCCACGACGCCGTCCCCGCCCATCGTGAACCGGTCCCCGCTGACCCAGGTCCTGTCGGCCCTCACGGGAGCCACGGGGTCGTCGGCAGCTAGCTCCAGTCCCCTCGTGACGGTGCTGGACATGATGACCAGCGACAGCTCGCCCATCAAGCTCCTCGCCAACGTGTACAACCAGCGCAAGAAGAAGCCCGTCGCCGACCAGAGCGCCCAGAGTGCCCAGAGCATGGAGAACGACGTGGACGGCGGCCTGCCACCGACGCCTTGCCCGTCGCTCGAGGAGTACGTGACGCCCACGTTCGCCAGGAACTACCAGGGTGTCTGGAAGTACGTGGTCCAGATTCCGCACGAGGGCTACCTCACGCAGACCGTGCAGCAGACCAAGTGCATGTGAGAGCACCTTTTCCCAATTGCATCCATTGGCTATTCCAGTAGCTGCCTTCTTTGAACCGCCATCTTTGTCCACTGGGCTGTGGAACCCGTCCTGTGCATCTTCTCGGAAATATCAGACGCCGTGCATAAGTCCACAGCCCAGTCACTCTGCGCTTTTCCCCTCAACGTAACAAGGCCTTGGTGCTGGGTTTTCTACGTAACCTATTGGAAGCTAGCGCCGGCTGCGACACCAATTGGTCACGAGTACTGCGTCAGTGTTCGGTTAGGACTCGCGCTCAATCAATGAGGGCACGAGTTGCAAACGATCACTGACGCAGCACTCGCACCCAATCGGCGCACGCGTTGGACTCCGGTATATTACGTAGAGATCCCAACGCCAGGACCTTGTCATATATACATTTTTTTTTTTTTTCATCGGGAGTAGCGCCATCTAGCGAGCGTCAGGTTTCGCGGCCATGCTGAGTGGTTAGAAACGTTGGCAAAAGTGCTCTTTGGGCTCGCCGCTGCCTGCGTTGGGTGTGCTAATTGTGTGCTCTAAAGTGCTGGCTGTTCGACCTTTGGCACGTCTTGTGTGCCGCGGTTGTCGTTTTTCAATTCACTGGGAAAGTTTCCTGCTCCGCATTATGACATCCGCTAGTGCGGCGATGCGAGAATAGCAGCACTCAACGCGCCACCGGTAGAAATCGGTGATGAGTACTCAAAATATTGTTCAGTCAACAGCAAATAAATTTCCGTTCAGCTTTTCTTTTTTGTGTGGTTTTAGAAGCAGCACGCAAATACTATTTCTTTGCGTTTCGTGTCGTCCACAACAATGAATTGTGATGTGAACAAGGATGCGCGAAATAAGAGTATTGCAGGGAACGATCGAATCGCAGATCGGGCTTGCAGATGTTCATAAAAGTTTTAATTTAAGATCCCGAGGAGTGAGTCCTTGCCGAGAACTGAAAACAGCAAAGTAGAAATGGGCCCATTGCCGGAGTGAGTCGATCAATGATTCAACGATTCGACATCGATGCATGAGTATGTTTCGACAATAGAAATTGAAGTTTTCTTTCCAGCTACGTTATGTACTAATTTGCAAAATAAGAAGAACCCATCGCGTTGGGGCGGTCAACATAAGTTCTTTGCTCTCTACTATCGCGCGCAAAAGGTCACGATTAAGAAAACCCATAGAACTAACTTTTAACAATTTAGAGCCCCCTGGCGGCGGAAATGAGCCTTCAATTAAGTGTTGTAGGTGATAAAATGAGTCAATGTCACCACTGCAAAATTTCAGCGTTACCCGAAAATAATAGCAGCCGAAAAGTTACACGCTGAAACAGCGATTCCGACGAGAAAACTTGCACCCACCTGAAGAGCGCAACCCATGTTCATGCGTGCGGGCTCCATTTACGAAATGTTCCGAGCACACTTGGCGTCGGGGAAAAGCCTTTCCGGTTTACGGGCGCAACCCACTGCCGCCGGAGGTCTTGGTCATTTGGAAAGCGATGGAGTTTGAAAACACTGCAGCCGCAGTTGCCTCGTCGTATCCCGTGCGCGATACAGATGTCCTCCGATAAAATTCTGCGCTCTCGGTTGTTATTCGTGCAGCCTATTACCGAACAATGATGTTCAGATGACCAGGGGATTGTCGGTATTGAATCCACTAGCTCTAATTAAATCGGGAAACAAAAAAAAAAAAAAGAAAAATAGAAGAAACCGCGAAAAACACAAGCGAACTGGGGGCAACACACGCGTCCAAGGCGTTCATCCGGGTATTTCTCTCGTTCCTAACAACCCAGCAAGGAGAAAAGCGCCGGTGGCCCTTTCCCCCTTTGCCTCTCGCCCTCTTTCAGCAATATAGACCGACACGCGGCGTGGCACTGTTTACCAACACGACCGGAAGGCCGCGCATGCGCAGAAGCTGTGTGGGCAAAAGCGGCCAGGCTCTCCATGTTTTCGCCATTGCGTTGTGTGGCGTGCGCTCCTTGTTGACGTTGTAGAGACGCTTCTAGCTTTATTTGTGCGTCGTATTTCTTGTCAGCGTATGTCGTATGTTATGCCCGACTATTTGAGCTAGCTACCCGAGCCAGAACGGCAGCGGTATCGAGACAAACTGTGCGTGGACGGCGTTGCCTTAGACGATCCGAACGCCGTAAACAAGGACTGCTGGAGCTCCGATATGAAGTTTCTGCCACCGATGTCGATGGCTCACGTCGTCGTTTATTTAGTTTTCTCGCCAAGCCAGTTCATGGCCGACACAGTGCAGGTGTACAGATCATGGAGGCCTACAATTACTTGGAGCCTCTTTCCACGCTGCCGGCGGGATCAGCACAGTGGATCAGCAGACTGTAGGTCTGCGGAAGTGTATTTATTATTTGATTAAATACACACAGCATCCTTCGAGTCAAGGTATGATATTTTTCTTACCCTCATGACCACAAGGCACGGCAAGCGGTAACGCTTTTTCCGTTCAGCCGCCAATCTCATTTGTTTGGTAGCACGGGCGTAGCGAGCAATGTTGTAGGCGTTACCGAAAAAAAGTGACAAAGTACGTTACTCGTTTCGTGAAAATAAAAGAAACGCGTCCCCGACCTACGTTACCTCAAAATAAAAGGAAAGCGTTACCGCTAAAAAGTAACGCACGTTCCTTTTGCATTACGTTTTATTTATAAATCGACAATAACAACGCATAAAGTTGGGCGAGTTGGTTAGACATCATGAAAAGGGAACAGCGCGAAAATAAACGGCCACCTCGCAATTCATTGTAGCCGGTGCGGCTGTGAGCCACGCTTCCATGACATCACAATTCTAGCCCGCCATAGAAATAAAACCGTGAGGGAAATTGATGAAGCATTTTTTATATCTGTGAAAGGAGAGGAAGAGTGTGTCAGTGCCCCGTCCTTAGCACTGAGGGGTGACGAAGTTAAATTTATCTTGAACTGTGGCAAGTTCGTTTGATAGCAGATAAGCGTGTGAGTGGATCTAATGTGACGGGTTGTTTATGTGTTTTCTTCCTGTTTATTTCGTGTCTTGTGCACAAATAAACTTTCAGTTGCTAGTCAGCGCCGTGTCTGTCGTTACCTCTTCTTCTTGTCCCTCGTTTAT
Organism: Ixodes persulcatus; assembly: GCA_013358835.2. Taxonomy (NCBI): domain Eukaryota; kingdom Metazoa; phylum Arthropoda; class Arachnida; order Ixodida; family Ixodidae; genus Ixodes; species Ixodes persulcatus. The sequence goes on from JABSTQ010001870.1 coordinate 77,527, forward strand.
TTTCGCGCTGTTCCCTTTTCATGACGACAATAACAGTTTCTATTTTTTTTTTCTGGGGGGGGGGGGGGGGGGGGCGACAGCGCTTTTTGACAAAGGGCGTAGGCGTCGGGGTTTTTCTGAAGTGGTACTTTGTCGCATTGGGAAAAGACAAGCACAATTTTGAAGGTAGGTGGAATGTAGTAGTATAAGTAATGACTTGGCGCCTACACGTCGTTTCAGCTTAAGTCCAGACGCAGCTGTAGCTACGAGCTAATGGGCCCAATCAAACAGCGTCAAAAGAGCGATTCACTGAGTTTTTCTTGTTTCTGATTGGTTCAGCGATGATAGAATACGTTCAGGAACATGGTGGTCACCATGATGGTGTGTTTTTGACGCTGTCCATTGGTCCCATCAGCTCCTAGCGTCGGCTGCGTCTGGGCTGAAGGTAAGACAAAGTATGAAAGCACGAAAAAAACGAATCTTTTTTTAGGTCTTGGGAAGAATATGGAACGAGTAACGCAACTACTAGTACGCGGCATTCGAAATAATTAGCGTAAGTACGTTCCCCGTTACTGCCTTGAAAAAGTAACGAGTACGTTATTACTTTACAGAAAAAAGTAGCTCGTTACCGGCAACGCCGTTACTTGTAACGCGTTGTCGCCAGCACTGGTAGAGAGCCACCGACAAGCGCTTGGCCGGCGCTTTGTGTGCGAACACCGTAGTAACAAAATCTGGGTGATCTCGATCAGACGACGGCTTTCCTGCACAACATAAGCAAGCCTCGGAAAGGAGATTGAAATTGAAGCCACACTTGCCTTCAAGAAATGTGCTTCCGCACAAAAAATCGTTCACGCGAGGCGACCATTATTTTCGATCCAGGGATATTATCCACATTCTGCGCCTTTCAGGGTCAGGCGGGAACTTGGGGAAACTCACTCCGCTATTTTTCCTGTGCCTTTCGGTGCCATTAACGGCTACACAGCTTTGCGGCGTGCTGAAACGCTATGACGCCCATGCAAAGCGCGCGCCCTTTTGCCCACACCTCCCGGCTCCGGCTAATTAGCTCCGGCGCGATCGCAGCGCCGGCGCAGCTCCGTGACATCAAGCCCGCGTGTTGGTCTATAAGTAGCCTTATCTATAAGATGTGCTGGTAGAGGGCACCTTGGTCAAGCGGTTGTAAAGCGATTTTCGTTACACCGCTTTCGTTAGCATATGTGACATCGTATTGTAAAAAAAACTTATAACGGCTCATCGTGCCTGTCATGACAATTTACTTTAGTTGTCAGGGTTTATTAGCCACGCTCTGCTCAGTAGTTGTTCAACCTGGCAGTGAGCCCTGCTATATGCCTGGAAAAAAATGTTCGAATTCCGTGTTGAAGTGAAAACAAAACAGCGCAAAAAATCGAAAGACAAGTGCATCGAGGTGGACGCCCACAATGTGAGGTCAACCACCGACACCGGTACGTTGCCTGCACATGTGGGGAAGTTGTGCTACTTGATCCCCTTGTCTCGTGGCAGAGTGTACATTGGACAGACGGAGAGGTGCGTGAATGTCCGGGCTCCTCGCCGTCTGGCCATCTCGCGGTCCTTTGTGATAGATGTGCATGCTCTCCGCTATTTGATTACATTAAACATTTAGCACGGCGCAGAAGCAAGACTGCCACTAAAAAATTAACGAGGCTTTTTTTTTTACCGCCAGTCAGGACGCGGGCATGTGTGTCGCTCTGTCGGTAGCCCTGACGTGTGATGAGGTTGAATTTATAAGGAAGTTGAGCAAGTTTGTGTAGGCGTGTGTCGGCGTGACGGTATACGCGTGTGTCGGCATGCGGGGGGGGGGGGGGGGGGGGGGGTGTTATCAGGTTGTTTCTGGTTTGTCTATCCTGTCCAGTTCATGTTTACTTGCAATACTGTGCAGAAGTGAAATTACAGTTGTAAGTCAGCGCTGTGTTCGTGTGCTCCTTCCACTTGTCTTCCGTCTTTTTGCGCTGTTTTTTTTTTTTTTTTTTTTTTTTTTCCACTTCAACACGTCCATTCAACTAGCCCGACTCCACGCTTTGTTGATCTTCACATTTCAACGAGGAAAAAGGGAGGTGAGGCACAAGCAACTAAGACTTTTTTGCGTAGTTTCCGATTTCGATGGCACCACCTTGAGTGAATGACGCCGAACTTATAAGGCGCAGTTGATGAAGAGGGCAGCGTTTGGCTAAACAGACAACCAGACATGTCTCACGTCATATCTTCGTATCTATCAGGTGCTATTTCGTTTAAGATACAAGGACCGATAGATAAACACATAATATGAAAGTTGGTTTGATATATACGAAGACTAATTTTTCGGTAATTGAATTAAGCGTCCCCAAACTATCGTCATGCGTTGACCACTGTCACACGTCGTTGGCAGGGTTGTTGGAACAGGCTGCCTCGATTTTATGCGCGGTTATATCGTGTAATGCCGCGGCTGCCATTCAAATTCCTCGCTGGCGCGGTAAGTTATATTAAACATTTACGACTATACCCAATGTTTTCAGAATAAATGCTAAAAGTAATCTCACGTGATACACTGTTTGGCTACCTTAATTATGTTTTCAATTCAGATATATGCGTTAAAACGGAATAACTGCTTTTGAAACCTCTTGCATCTTTTTAGAGACACGTAACTAAACACAAAAATAAAGCGCGGCAGTGCCAGATTAAAATATTCTCACTTACGCTTGTCAAACCTGCTTATCAAATGTCAAATGTATTGGCCATCAATTGCGGTGACTATACGAAATGCTAATTTGCTGGCATAAATTATTTCATAATAAAGGATCAATTGAAGATTACAGTTATTTTTTACCAGAAATAGTTATTTTTAGAAATGTGTGTGTATATACTTTACAAAGTCATACTCTGAAAGTATAAAGGTAAAAAAGGATATATCCCATTTTAATTAATTGTGGTGACCTCTAACTCGAATAAAATTAAACTACCATTTCAGTACTCAAATGAAAGCGATCGAGTTGCTAAACAACGCACGTATGGGGATATACTTCTTTTTACTGATATTGTTTATTGAATAATACTTAAGGAATACAGTTGTGTACTCTATGAGAATGGTTTATTTAAAATAAACCGTTAAAATAATAAAAAGAAAGTATATGCAACAGGTCTCATCACGCCATGGATGTACAAAAAAATTGATAATCACTTTATATTTTTTCAAAAAAAAAAAAAAACGAGGTATTTTCAGTAATGTTTTCCTGTCCTCGTTGATTCATTTCTTCATTGCAACCCGCCTTTGCTTCAGGATTCCCACGAGGGTTCCTATAATAGTAATAGAGAGATAGATAGATAATAGAGCGATAGAGTGATAATAATAGAGCGATAAAACGTTTTGTGTGCAATCTAAAAGGCACTATACTCTGAGAGGATAAGAAAGGCAGAGATGACTTTCATAAAAGCACAAACAGCGCAACGTCATGTGCAGAGTAAAAAAAAAAAAAAAAAAAAAAAACTGAGAGAAAATGAACCCGGTCTTTCCGTTGTCCCGCCTCCAGCGCGAGATTCATCTTTGAAAGAACTTCGATCGGCGTCTCGCGAGTTGTGAGCATGCGCGTGCAGCGAATGCACGACGGAAGGCTTCTTGTCCTGTGAGTGAGTTCGTTCTTATTAGAGGTGGGCGTCGATTAAAAGCTTTAACTAGAGCCACTAAATGAGCTGCGCTTAGAGTATCGGCACTCCGTTCCCCGACATTGTTGTGGGCGTCGCCATATTGGGGCTTGTGCAGAGCAGACGCAACTGCAGATCGTCATGATTCAAAAGTGCGACTTCCTCAGCATTCGAATCGGTGTTCGGAAGCTCATGTAATATTGCTTTTCTCTGTCGCGGACTGTTTAAACATTTGTGGAAGACGGAAAAGCGTTTCCTGTGATTTCAGATAAAGCTTCAGATAACTGGCAACCATGATTTTAAGCCACAATATGGCCAAGTGTCGTTACTCTGAAGCGTAGCTTATTTAGTGACACTAGCTTTAACCAGATTAATCGCCACCCTTTAATCGATCAGTCGGCCTCGTTCATTTCCATGCATAATGTTTTTTTTTGTTTTTTTTTGTTTTTTTAAAGCCATTATTGATATATTATGTTTTGGCATTTGCTGAACAAGGGTTAATCAACGGTGAAATATACGATTTTGATTATGAATCAACCTCGATTAAGAACGGCTCAGAGGAACTCACACTCACGAATTATTACTTCAGCTGGATGAGGCAAAGAGATTCGTTGATATTTTCTGGCAAGAGCGACCTCCTTTGTTGTTAGCAATAATCTCTGCTGTTCTAAACGGACACTCGAACGGTGTTGAAGTGGCCAGGACACGTGTAACCTTCGGCACTTGTCAGGAGATACAAATCGTACAAACAGTCTACGTTAGGCTAAAATTTGACCTTACGTTTACTCTTCGTACGGGTCTACTCGACCATGTCTGCGTGGTGAAAGCGAGTAATTTTTACTTCCTCTTAGTTCGTCAACATGTGAACGATTCGTAGCTTAATCGATCAATTGCCCAGGCCTAGTTTTTATAGAAGCGTATCCACAATTTCCGGCGTTTGGCTTTGAGGGGAATGAAATTACAGTTCAGTGTGATTCCGTCGAACGAGGGCAGACCATATTTCGGCTTGCGTGCAGCGGTACGCGAAAACAAACTGGGCGTAGCGTCAGTGACATGAACCTGCTTTAGTTGCAGTTGCCAGTGATCCAATTGTCGTCTCCCCCTCTGCTTCCGAACACGTACCCTTTTAATGCAGTTGAATTCTTATTGAAACGAAATCAGATGTCGAGCGCCGCGTGGCAAAGTGCAAGGTACAAGATTGGCCGGCTACCAAAAGGTTTTTTAAACAAACAAAAGTTAGGTGGCAAGAAAGGTGGACGAGGCAATGCCGCGACGCTCCTAAAAAAAGTTTCAAATAAAAATAAAATAAAAAACTTTCAGTTTTGTTTATTTGCTGAAGAAGGAAGAGCAGCTGAGCTGTAGCTTCTGTTCTCGGCGGTGGCTTTCCAGGTGAGCGATCTGCTCTTCGTTCGCAAGGGAATCTGAAGCGCTCGACGCAGTGGAACTTTAGGCGATAGCGGCCTCTCGGCGGTTGTGGGACCATTCGCGCTGCTGCGCACGTCGTCGTCGCTCGTAGATGATGACACCGAACTGTGGACAGCTGCCGCCATCTATGAGCGACGGCGGCAACCAGCCGTTTGTCTGGTCGCCGCCGTCGTTCATAGATGGCGGTAGCTGTCCGGAGTTCGGTGTCATCATTTCTTTGCTGGTGGACACGATCCCGTGAAAACTAATTAACAACTCCGCTGCAGAAAAAAAAAAAAGCGGCCGGAAATTGTGACGAGTTGTCGCTTTTCAAAAACATGGTGGCGTTTTCCAGCATGGCCGAGGCTGTACGCCAACATCAGCTGCGTGTCTCACCAGTGTGTGTATGACGGATCATCTCTCTCCTTGCATGCCCCCTCTACCCCCTCCCCCTTTTCTCTCTCTATCCTCTTACTTCAACTTAACCTGTGACGGTTTGATCAATATATCAAAATATATCTGTAAATTTACGTTTCCACAATGCTTTGTCATTTCTGTTGTGCAGTTCTACCCGATGCGACTTCGTGGAGGGCGGCCTGTGCTACGAGTCGCCGCGCTGGGTGAGCCTGCTGGTAGCCGAAGTGTTCTACCCCAACGCCGTGTTTCCGACAGCGTCGCCGCAGCGACGCCACGCCACGCGGCCGCGGCTGCCGGCGGTGCATGACTTCCACCACTTCCAGCAGTACCTGAACCGGCGAGCGAGGCCCGCACTCCAAGCGCAGCGCCGCCAAGACGGGCCCCGGCCGTGGGCAGACGCTGCGCGCCCGGAGACCAAGTGCGACGGCCACGACCAGGTGGGCTGCTACGTGGTGCGCATGTACTACGACTGGTTCCTCGTGAACGGCTCGTGCAAGTGCTGGAAGCCCAGCGGGAAGCAGGTCTTCGCCGGAGGACGCCGGCGCCGGGCGTCGCCATCGGAGTGGCCGTGACGTGCTGCAGACTCGAGTGGGCCAGTGTGAAGAACAACGAACCTTTTCTGGAGAAGAGTTCTACGCATGCGCGGGTCCTCCTCACGCAGCGACAAAACCTGGAACTAGAGTTGGCGCCAGGAACGGAAGTTGCACTGCCTCGCCTGCCTCCTCCTTGACACGCAACTCCCCTTCCGGACGCCTAGCGTAATTGAGCTTTTGCTGCTTGGTGTCGTCTTTGTGTGAAAAAAGCCCATTCTCGTGACTCAACTACAGAGCTGAGGAACGCCTTTGCGTGTTGCCGTTGGCGGCCAGCTGATGAACCTGTGTTGCAGACCGATCATTCGAGGCACCTTGGTGGTTTGGAACACTGAGACGAGTTTTTCGAAATCTCGGTTCCAGAGCTTCTGGAATGAAAACACAAGTTCGTGTTCCGTGAACTCGCAGCGACCGTGACCTGGTTCTGGAGGGAAAGATGGTGCAAATGCTCATGGCGTGCACGCATGTTCTCTGTCTAAACCTCTCGAACCGGCGATATTCGGAAAAGCTCCATTGTGCAAATTGTCGCATGGCTTGCCTTCACATCACATCAGAGGCCATCATGGTGGTCTTGCTGCTGAGCGCGTACTTTCTGCCACATGCATTTCGGACCACCGAATTACATTTTGTCTCGGGAAGAGCGGGGAATGAGCATGGGGCGATGTCGTCACGTGCAAGCCATGTATACCGTTCTTCTCGATGTTGTAAAGAGAAACAAAATAGCCATCCTGATCATACTGCAACCATTACTGACATTGTTGTTCAAACGTATTTATTTATTGACTGGAAGGATTACATCCCATTCTCTCGATATATATATCACCCAATCGCGATGAGGGGAAGAGAAAGGGGCTTAATTAGCGGGGGAGGGGGGAGGGAGAAAATTCGCCTGCAGGCCCCTGACCAGCGTATGTAGCTCACCATGGAGTCGAGGGACTTGTTTTCTGCCAGAATGCTCGATGCTATAGGGCGAATTCAAGCTTCGTACGACGCCGGTATTGCCTCTTGCGGGCTTCGCCGAGAGCTTCGTCTTTGTTGCGTGACCCCGGTACAGTCACACACGCACACATAAGGAGAGAACAAGTGGAAACCCGTCGGCGGGTTTCTGCAGCGCGACAAAGACCAACGCGTCATAGTGTTTTCGACGTGCCTTCTCATTGGATGAATAGAGTGTCGCGTGGCCGCTCCTCACGAGATCTGCCATAGGATGTCCCACAGCGCTAACGAAGTTCTGCTAGGGACTATGATACGAGACTATCAGACTTCGAAATTTAATTATTGACCCCCTTTTCATATTTTTGCATCTCATATATGCGCGGTGATACATTCCGTAGCCGAAAGCACAGCCTTCGTCGCTCGAAATGTTTCTCATTGGCATCAAAATAACTACCGGCGTTTCGGTAAAAAATAATAAAATATTTTTTACAGTATATGGCCTTAAAGAAATGTGGGCTCCCATGCTGAACCTTCTCGGAGTCCTTTTTTTTTTAGGTCTCGTTGCCAGCGTTTGTTGCATATTTGAATGCGATACTACCATTTGTCGAATGATTTTTGTTTTAGCATGGTGGCGTACGCTACAAATGGCGGGTCCTGCGGGCGGGAGTACAACCGTGCTTCGAAGTGACTGCACTCGAGCTCCTGCTATAGCAACGCATTGTGTGCGCGCTATAACTGGACGCCTCCCTTTCTGCGAGTGAATGACGAAGGAAATGAGCGTTGCAATCTACATGTTTAGGTGCAGTTGTAGACAGTGACAGGAACTTGCGGCCTCGGACTGCGCGCGCGCGTGTTCTGCCGGCGGCGAGAGGCACCATCCCACCGAGCGTCGATCGCTTCTGTAAGGCCAATGTTGGGCCGACCATTCTCCTTGCAGTTGAATAAAAAAAAAATTATTTACAACGCAAACAGAAAGTCTGTCGAGTTTTCAGATCAAATCGACTTCCCTTTTGTCAGGGGTATTTTATTTATTATTTATTTGAAAATACTGCACGCCTTTCTCAGGCCCTGGCAGGTCACAGGCAACAATACAGAATAGTACCATATACAACGCTAAAAAAAAAAAAAAAAACGACAATACATAAATACATAACGACGGAGAACATAGTACATTAAAAATTCAATCGAGCAATACCACAAAAATTAAACACTTACAGTTTATATCTCATTCAGCAAAGGGTACTGTACAGAAATGCATGCTTTCATCAGATTAAATTCAACGAATGCTGATACAAAAAAGATGCATTTTTAGGATATCCTACATGTCAAAATCAATGACATTTTGGCTATAAGGTTTCCTAAAAGTGCTTAGTCAAGCCATCTACGAACGACTGCGTTTCGCAAATTTTGATTAATTCCTCCGGCAACAAATTCCAATCTCTAATGCTATGAACAAAGAACGAATACTTGAACGCGTAATTATGGCTGATGTACGGTTTGATCAGTTTACTGTGGTTAGTTCGATTAGAGTGACTATGGGGTTTCCTCAAAAAAGTATCTGCTCTCATTTTAAGGTAACCATGATAAAGTTGATGTATGAACTTTAAGCGCGCAATGATCCGTCTAACACCGAGACTTTGCATTTTCGATTGTTCAAGTAAATCGGACATGCTCTCCGCGCGCCTATATTTTGAAAAAATAAATCTTAAACCCCAGTTTGAATTTTTTCTATACCGCACGAAAGATATAGTTGGTGAGGGTCCCAAATGATGCTTGCGTATTCTAACGTAGGCCGAATTAATGTCTTATAGGCGGTTAATTTGAATTCTAGTGTTGTATTTTTTAACTATCTCCTCAGAAAGCCCATTTTTCGGCGAGCAATATTGCTCACATAATTAACATGCGCGTCCCATTTTAAGTCCCGTGTTATTTGAACTCCTAGGTATTTAACTTGGTCTGTTTTAATTAAGGGGGTGGAACAAATCTCATACTTAAATTCAAGAATTTTTTTTTTGTGGGTTATTGTCATTGCTACCGATTTCTGGTAATTAATATTCAGTCCCCATTCCAGACACCATTTTGATAAAGCATGTAATAACGAATTCAAATTTTCTTGATCGTTCTGCTCAATTACATTAGAGTATAAAACGCAGTCGTCCGCGAAAAGTCTGACCTTTCTTGATGGGTGAACATTATTGCCTATGTCATTCACATAGATGAGAAACAACATGGGCCCGAGCACTGAGCCTTGTGGCACACCAGAATACACACTGATTTCACCAATTTCCACAAACTGCTCGCGCGCACTCAGATAGGCCCTTATCCAGGATACAAGTTTGTGATCAATACAATAGCGTGAAGCTTATGCATTAACTTACTGTGAGGCACTCTGTCGAAGGCTTTCGATAAATCAATAAAAATAGCATCCGTTTGACCTCTATTGTTAATCACTTCTGCAAAATCATGCACTATCTCATTCAGTTGCGAAACCGTAGAAACACCAGCTCTAAACCCATGTTCATTACAAAAAAAAAAAAAAGTTATTCTCTTCCACGTAAGTCCTGATGTGTTTACTTATTATGTGTTCCAATAGTTTACAGCATGTTGAGGTAAGCGAAATAGGTTGATAGTTATACAAAAGTGGCTTGTTTTCAGTTTTAGGTAGTGGAATGACCTGGCACGTAGCCAGTTTGTTGGCACTTGACATTGCAAAAGACATACGCTATATATAATGACTAAATATTTTGCAATCCATTCTGCAGATCTTTTCAGAAAGCAGTTGCTTATCTTATCCGGCCCTGGTGCTTTTTTAGTATCAAGATTTAATAGGAGGGACCGAATGCCTTGTTCATTCACACTAAGTTGGGACATATCTGATTCGACGTTCGAAGTTATTTCTTGAGAGGGTACCGTATTTGTTTCTACGTTAAAATTCGACTGAAAATTTGCATTAAAAGCATTTGCTATGTCAACTTCATCCGTAAGTGTGACGTCCCCGCAAGTGATCTGCATTATTTACTCTTTTTCCGGCGACAAATGACGCCAGAACTTTTGCGGTTCATTTTTCATAAAACCGGGAAGTGTTTCAGAATAATACTTTTCTCTTGCTTCTTTTAACTTCGTCTTTAAGTGTTCCGCTAGCTCAACCACTTCAGTGCTTTTTCTTTTTCTTTTGCGTTTACGTTTTAGTTTACATTTGATGTGAATCATATCTCGAGTTATCCACGGGTTTCGCCTTTTTTTGTTTTTAGTCCTCGTTGGTATAAAGTTGTCCTCGCAGTACGCTATTATTGTCTTGAAACTGTTCCACGACTCATCGATGTTCCTCTGTTTCGCGAATTCATCCAGTGACCTCTCGAGATAGTCTATAACTGACTCATCCTCACTATGCAACTAATCCTTAAAAACAACCTTGCTAACATCATGTTTATTTTTACAACAGGGTACCAAGCAAGACAGAAAAAACAACTTATGATCCGAGATTCCTTCATGAATGGATACACTGTATTTAAGATCAGTGGTGTTAAGGAATATCAGGTCGAGTATTGATCCTGCCTTGTCGCCTATTCTAGTGTTTTCTGTCACAACCTGTTCTATGCTGGCGCTGAATGCGGTACTCAGAAGAAGTTCGACGTGTTGGTCATGACTATTGCTTAACGTCTGCTCACTCCAATTTATATTTGGTAAGTTAAAGTCACCTGCAATAATTAATTTGGTGCGGTTATTTGCGTGTTTTAATATGAAATCATGCATTGCTTCTAGAACATCGATAGAAGCGTTTGGTTTACGGTAAACGGCGCCTATCAAAAACTGAGTCGAACCGAAACTTAGCTTGCACCAGACGGACTCTGTATCTGGAGGTTCAACAAAGACAGTATATTTAATTTCTTTCTTAATTAGTATTGTACAGCGAATTGTTACGCCCCCTCCCCTTGATTCCCGGTCCTTACGTATAATTGAATATGAAGGTGGAACTACCTCGGAACTATTAATTTGAGGATGAAGCCATGTTTCGGTTATTATCAGCACATGTGTGTCATAAGCTAGAATACGGCACATGTTTTAGTTTTTCGATTTTATTCACAATACTTCGGGCGTTAAGATTTACAAGCTTCAATTCTTCGGTTATTTGTTTGTCAGGTTGTCATGCACTGGCACTGGTATCTTGCACGTCTGGTCGCGAGGTGTGAACGCGACCACATTTAACTCGTTTATTCTTCGTTTCATTCCAAACATACCAGTCATCGTTGATTTTCAGTTTGTTGTACACAAGTGACGCTTTATCTTTGTTTATTCTGTTTTCTTTAGCACTCTCCCACAAACATTTTCTGATTTGGCGAGTACTGTAGGAAAAATCTTCCGATATTGAGAGGCTGCTACCTTTTAGCTTACTGCAGTTGGTCAAAATTTTTATATTTTCACTGAAGTCATAGAACTTCACTTTGACAGGGCGATTTCTTTCTTTATTCTTTTGTCCAATCCAATGTATTCGTTCGACTGTGTTAACAGCAACGCCGAGTCTATCAAGAAAACCCCTTTCCACAACAGTTTAATTCAGATCTTTAGTGTTTTCGTTATCTTCCTCGTGTACACCAAAAATGACAATGTTGTTCCTCCTGCCTCTATCTTCCAAGCTGTCAATTCTTTGTTCCAGCCTTTGAACGTAGTTTTGCAATTCCGTGACTTTTTGGTCACAAGCCTCAACCTTTTGAGCCACGGCGTTTATTTTAGCCACACCACCTTCAATAGTTGCTAGTCTAGCGTGAATTTCACTCATTGTAGCATGTATGGTGGGAGGTAACGATTCAGCGGCTCCTGTCGTGTTTTTTTTGGCTCATTCTCGAATTAAAAAGGAAAAGTGTTCACCTGTGTTCTTAAAGTTAATCTTCGACTTGTTTAAATAGAGCTTTTACAACAAACGTCGATACTTCAGGCTGAGGGGTGTTGGTTGTGGTTGTTGTCATCGGTCGCTGTAAGCTAGGGTGATTAGACGTCCCGTTTTGACCGGGACAGTCCCATTTTTGAGGTCCGCTTCTGCCGTCCCGTCTTTTTGTCCCAATAAAGAATCATGTCCCGTTTTCGCAGGAGTGCATAGTTTCGAAATTGGCACCAAACGAGTTGAAGCAAACCGAGACTCGCTTTGAAACCAAATGAGTGCATGCAACTGAACTATGAGTGTGACTGTTCCTTAGGCTTTAGGGCTTAGTCCAATGTAGTAACGTTTCGAAATAAGAGCTGTTATTTTATTAAATTGTTTCACCCAATCTCAATCTTTAATACTTCTTTCTTTCCCCCCATCCCGCTTGGATGTCCCGGTTTCTACCTTGAGGATTATGGTCACCCCACTGTAAGCCTGCTCAAGAAGACTCAGTGTGAGAGAAAACAATCGACAAAAGCATTTTAGGTTAAGTTACTTAACACCTGCCCATTGATCTCTTCTATAGGGGTCTAGATGGTGCTTAGCCGCGCTCCGAGTCGGGCGCGAGTGAAGCCACCGGAAATTCGATGCTTGTCCCTGAAGCCGAGTGTCTGCTGGGTTGCATAATGAATTTAGTTAAGGTTTTGGTTCACGCTTTCTTGCATCAATTCCGTGGGTTTTAATAATCCCTTTTAATATTCAATCTTGAGAATGAGGCATTCGAAAGCGGTGCATGTACACTTAATCAACTAGAATCTAGACATTTTCACACCTCAAATGTCTTCCAAGAAGACTTCTCGGGCCATGAGCTGTTATTGCGCAACAAGCAGGCTCTCTTGATATAACAAAAGCAAATCAAGTGCTTTGGACACTGTTTGGACCACCGCTCGTAAGAGTGGGAAAGCCTGTCAAGCGCTCACTTTCGGGACAAACCGCTTACTTCCGGTGGCTTCATACCTGTTTGCTCAATGCGCCTCCAGCCCTCGAGTGGAGATCAGCTCACCCGCCTCATAACATATTTTATGTCGTGACCCTTTAAATATCAGTGAAGGTGCTATAAGTAGTGCGTAACCCAGTCAGGTGAGTTTGTAATACCCAAAATGAAGGTGACACAGTTTGTTCAAGGCTTCATCGCAGGAGGTCTTTCTCGGGTTAAAAATAAGCAGATTCCGTTTTGCTTAATCTTGTTTTGTTTTGTGTTTTGACGTCGGATTTTAGGCAGACAAAAAATAAAAATACCTCGCCGGCATAGCCGATTCACGCAGGACACTCTTGATACTCAACCAAAAACGGCGCCGCGTACGGTATGTCAGGATGGCGTCGGAGCGACCCATCCCATTTTTCACAAATATTGGCCAGACCAAAATGGTATCGGCACAATCTTTCCGATATAATTCCATAACGGCGCAATACTGTGTGCTGCCTCGGTTGTACATTTACACATCTTCGTTTATTTTTGCTAGCGGAGATTATTTATTTAAAGGGGCTATGCAACAATTTTTTTACTTTGCGCAAATACCGCTTAGAACGGATCCCTGACGTTAATGACCTATGAAACACGCCTTCGTTTTTCACCCGACGCATTAGAAGTCCCAGAAAAAAATTAAAAAACAACGAGCAGCGTTCACGCCCTCAACTCGCAGCCAGAACAAGCGGCCACGTGATCTGGAGCCGATTATATGCCGCCAATGTTGATCATAGCCACGCGCTGGGGTTGGCAAAGCACAGGACACGCGCTGAGTTCCAGACATTGTTATGGCTCGGCTATTGTCGTCGTTGCAGCGATTGGACACGGGCCACTACTCGAATGCTTCTCGAGCTATCAATTATCACGAGCCTAAATCGAGTGCCCACGCAATGCTCGGGTCCAATCTATGAACCGCATTCAAATATCGTCATACGGGTGTACTGCGATCCCCGCGTTACGTCATCGAATTTCGCAAGGGAGAGCTTGAATGAAAATGATCGCTTTTGTCCTTGAAATTACACCGCAACAAAGGAGTTTCTTGGCCAGTGGCATTGCATGCGAGTATCCTTGAGTCCCACTAGTGCTCGTGTAAAGTGAAAAACATTCCAATTGAATATCGTTGCACAGCTCCTTTAAACTCAAAGTTGAACTGATAAAACTGATGCACGCGCGACACGTAATTTTCGGCTCGTGTCGGACGGAGAGTTCAATCGGAGTTGCAAATCTATTCTCTAGAACGTTCTAAGCATACGCCACTTCGTGTGGCGATTAATTATACTCGATGTTTGTACCGCCGTATATCAGCAACAGCTTCACCAAAGCAATAGACATGAACGGCTATGAAATCATGGGTGTATTTGACAGCATCACCATTACACCCCTTTCACACCGTGTGAATAAAGGGCGTATAATTCGCCCATACACCCTTTTTACACGATTCTGGACACAATTGCTACAAATGGGGCGTAAAAAGGGCGTGTAAGGGGTGTAAGACGTCAACACACCCTTTTTACACCTACTGATATTCGGAAATCGTGTAAAAATGGTGTAAAGCGGGTGTTTTTTTCTAACTTACACCCTTCTTACACCTTTTTTACACGCTTATGGGTGTTACAATGTTTAGTGTGTAGGGAGCATAGGTGGGCAAAGAAAAGTGGAGCCTGGCCAGCTGAAGTAGCATCAAAATGGGAGAACGTCCGAAAGCGAAAAAGGGAGACATCAGCTTTAGTACATGCCAAAATTGGGAGTGCATTGAATGATCGAAATAAATAAAAAAAAAGAAAGAAATGCGGCGGAAAGGATTTGGGAACACATTAAAGCGTAGGGAAGAAAGACGGAGGGTTTCCAACAGATCCTGACCACACATGTGGGAAGAAGAGTAGAGGAGGAAAAGGCACGGGAATATATTAGGCGGAGAATCGAAGAGGCTTTCTCCCAGCTTGAGCAGAGGGGGACAGTGGATAGCACCGACATCAGCAGTGTAGAGGAGGAGCAGAATTGTATAATGGAGACGGCCACAAGAGAATGAGATAAGGCAGAAAGTAAGGCTCCAGCGGGGACAGCGACGGACAACATACCCAGGGAACTCATTAAGACACTAGAAAAAACAAGCAAATTGACGTTACGGCATGTGATGAATCAAGTAATTATGGGAGAAATACCCAATGATTGGAAACTAAGTAAAATGAGACTAATATATAAAGACAGAGGAAACAAAGACAACATTACCATACCACTCAATAACAGTAACTTCAGTTCTATACATATTAGCTATGCAGATAGTAAAGCGGAGAAAGGAGGAGTGGGAAGAAGATCTGCAAATACCGGGTGATCTCCAAAGCGAATTCCGAAGAGATAAAAGACTGGAAGATAACTTATTCGTCACCACACAATATATAGAAATAGCAATGAAGAATCAAACTCCTTTATGGTTAGCTTATTTGGACATCAAGGGAGCGTACGATAATGTGAGCCAGGAGAAACGCTATGGTCAGCTGAAGGCGTATAACTTAGATGCAAATTTGGTTAGGTTTCGTCAGCACGTGTACACAGACAATAAGGTAGTTATAACATGGGAAACAGAAACTACACAACCCACAGCAATAAAAAAGGCTCAGGCAGGGCTGTCCACCGTCACCTCTACTCTTCATGATATATCTCAGTGAAATGGAAAAGAAATTAGAGCGGAGCAACTTAGGTTTTGATGTGAGTTACATGGAAGGAGGGAGAAATGTAGTACGTACTACAGGTAATACCAGGGCTGATGTATGCGAACGACATAGTACTTATGGCGGATAACCAGGATACATTACAGGAACTAGCTGGAATATCTGGAGAGGAAGGGAACACCTGGTGCATGAGGTTTAGTAGTGACAAGTCTGGAGTAATGGTGTTTAGCCATGTAGGAAAATACAAATATCTGGGAGTCTGGCCCAATGAGGGAAGGAAAAATCTAGAGGAACACGAGGAGAATATAATTAGAAAAGAAAAAAGAAATTTATTTATTATGAAGCTAAAGGCACTATGAAACTATAATAGATATGAAGTGGTCAGAGGTATATGGAAACAAATGATGGTACCAGGACTGCCTTTTCGCAATGCAGTACTGTGCATGAAATCAGAGGTTCAATCAGGATTAGAAATTCGACAAAGAAGCGTAGGTAGATTGGCAATGAGAGCACATGGAAAAACACCAAATGAGGAAGTACAGGGAAACATGGGATGGTCGCCTTTTGAGAGCAGGGAGGCAATTAGTAAGTTGAAATTTGAGCAAAGGTTGACCGAAATAATTGAAACGCGGTGGGCACGGAAGGCATTCAAGTATTTATACATGAAAAGTTTAAACACAAAATGGACAAACCGAACCCGAAAACTTACATTTAAATACCTACACACTAGTGATGGGGCTGAGCAGATTACTTCAGTGGAAAAGGGAGTGAAAGAGGCAGGAAGAAAAATGTGGGAGGTAAGAATGCAGGAAACATCAGCTTTAACAATGTACAGGTCACAAAACAGGACATAAGGGAAAATGTGTTTACAATTTACTGGAAAGTTCTTTACTGTTATAGACGAGAACGGGAGTTTTGAGGACGAGAACGTATAGGGCTAATTTTCAGGACACAGACACATTATGTGCTGCCTGCCTTAATGAGAGTGAGACACTAGAGCACTTGGTTTTGAAGTGCGCGGGGCTTCGCCCTGACTTCCGTGAAGGGGTAACAAATTTGGAAGGGGCCCTGGGTCTTGCTGGCGATGATGGAAGGACATAAGAGAAAGGGATTACAGTCACAAAGAGGCGATTAGAAGACAATTGGTGGAAATTATCTAGGAAAAATTGACCGCATCTCCACGTGGTGAATGATGTTGTTTGGGGCGAAGCTCTGGTGGTGCTTGTCTGCGTAGACGCCGAGCCGCAGCATGCCGAGCCTTTTCATTCATGTCAGTAGGAGAATGTGTGCTTTTCTTCTTTTTCTTTTTTTAAGCAGACAGATGGGATGGCATCTCAGAACCCCCTACTCTTTCTTTTCTTCTTTTTCTTTGAGCCTTTTCATTCATGTCAGTAGGAGAATGTGTGGTTTTCTTCTTTTTCTTTTTTCATAATTTTTTTCATCTTTTTTTTTTTCCAATTTTTTTTTTTGCCCTACACGAGCACGTGAGCATGTGCTCACGTGCTCGTGAGCACGTGATCTCACGAGCAGAAGCACGAGCACCCGACGCCGGCTTACGGCGGACAACGGACGGCGGACGGACATGGCCAGCCCCTAAAGGTGTATCCACACAACGGACCGGTCCGCGGACCAATTGATCACGTGATGCGCGGCCCGCGGGCCGCCCGGCTGCAATGAGTAGGGGTGTCGCGAACCGCCCGTGGTTCGAGTTCGACCAGGTTCGACTTTTTCGAACTTTTAGTGGAAAATTCGACGAACCTTGTATTGAGGTTCGACTCGTGTGCGCATGCGCGACAGGCTGGCCAGTTGGCTTCGGATTGGATAATGATGCCTAAGGGATGAATTAAGGGCAGCGCTGATTGGTTATATCAGTTAATACAGTACAAAAAATTAAGTTATTAACTTCTTCAGTGATTAGAATTGGTTTCTTTTAATTGCAACTGTTTATAAAATAAAATAACCCTTTGCATAAAAAAAAATTTCTCCAAACGTAGACATGCTTGTATTAAAGCCTGGCCACACTGTCCACAAAGTCGAACCGGTCGAATCTGGGGAAAAGTTCGAAGGTTCGTCGAACCGGTTCGACCCAGTCGAACCCCGAAAGTTCGACCTAAAAATCTGGTTCGATAAAAGTTCGCGACACCCCTAGCAATGAGCATCCACACGGTCTAACCCTCGACCTCACAGCTCCGCCAAACGCATGCAGCGAGCTGCTTTGAGGCTATTTGTAAGGAGCCAAGATGGAGGTTGAACCAGTTGAACGAAAGAGACGTTTGGCCGCGGTGGCCCTGGCGTTGACTATTGAGGACAAGGAGGACCGAAAAGGGCAATCCCACAGAGCGGGGAATTGCTCCACGAGCGCGGTAAAGTAAAAAGTTGCATCGTCGCACCATGCCGCCATCGTCGCACAAAAGATTCGTCTCGTCTTCAACAGTTGGCGCCAAAAGAAAACGACTTTGGATTTGGATTCCAATCTAAACAACAAAAGTCAGCTTGTTGCCAGACTTAGTGCTTCAATTATACTAAAAACGCCGCGGTCCGCCGCCAAGGTCCGGGCGAGAAAAGTCGCTTGGCATTTCTCAGAAGCGCGGGCCGCGGACCGCCGGCGGACCTCAAATACCGGTGACGTAAGATCACGTGATGCGCGGCCCGCGGACCAAAACAGCAATTTGGTTCGTCGTGTGGATACACCTTAAGGAGCTTCGCCCCTAAAATTGAGTGATTCACAACTAACTATGGTCAGTTACAGCAGGTTACAGGCTAAGAAAAGTTTTCGAGGGAAAGGAAGGCTGGGAAAGAGGAAGCGGACGGAACGCTTGAGAGAGGAGGGTTCTTCCTCCTCTCCTCTCTAGGGAAAAGTAAATGATGGACAACTAACTAGCACAGCTGGGGACAGGCGGGACAGAGGAAAATTGGGACTCCCTCCCGCGTGGCTCCGGCCCAAAGTCTCAAACCTGTCCCCCAGTGGGTCCGGTGCTGGGGTAACGCCGACAATGTTTGACCAGAGTAAAATTGTCGACTCCCTCGCCGGGGGGATGAGGCGGAGGGTGATGTTTTTTGGCCCGATCCTTCAAATGTCATCCTGGCTAGGTGGCGCAAGCTGCCGCCCGTTACAAAGGGTATAGCCATTAACATCCATCCAACACACGCACACACACACACACGCACGCACGCACGCACGCACGCACGCTCACTCTGCCTTAGAAATTATTGAGGAGCGAGAAGGGGGAGGAGGTAGTGAAGAAGGACATCCCTTCCTCCGAATTTTTTAGTGTACCATTTAGGAGGTTATGGTCTGAGGCTGAGGCGATCGCTTCCCCCTCCCCTTACCCCTTAGAATACCATACAAAAAGCATATTTAGTTACTTTCTTTGAAAATAATACAGTAGCAAGCCCACATAAGCCAATAATGGCTTGTGAGTGGGACGCGACAGGTTCCTCTGCTATTTATTGCGCAGATAACTAAAAACAACAGAGCACACCAATATAAGTATAAATTACTGCAGTTCCACCTCCTCCTACAGCTAATATTAATTCCTCTAACTTGAGAAAATGCATATGTAAGACACTTTCAACAATATTGAATTAGTATTACATACCGTAAAATATACTAGAATTCACGACTTACAAGGTAATTCTAATAAATGGAGAGAAAAGATAACCTTTTTATTTTATGCGTTTTCGGGGATACTCTATTATCTATTCCTATTACATTTTATGGGTCCTTTTTTTCCAATTCAATTATCTATCTTTTTGCTAGTTCTTTTTTTTATTCTGGAGGATTTTATTTTCTGTAACTCATCCGGTAATTATTTAAAAAGCTTAGGTATGTAATATTTCATTGCGGCTATTCGGTCTGTCCTTTATTTTACTTTTTCCAGCCTATGTTTGTTGTTGAAAAAAATGTTTTATAATAATATCATAGTTCATTTGATCTCTGAAACATAACATTCCTAGTTCTTAATACATAATCTGAGAGAAGTTTTTTCACTTTGGTAACTAATATTCCTAACTATCCTTTTTAGAGCGCAGCTCTTAGGCGCCCGTTTCCGGCTTGAGCGGCGTCGGCGTCGCCGTCGGCGTAACCGTGCGGTGCATTACGGGACGCGTGACGTCATCGGCATCCGCATCGTCACTGATCACGTCACTGATGACGTCATCGGCACGTGACCCCCCGAGTCACGTGACCCCGCAGGTCACGTGACGCCCCCAAGGTCACGTGACCCTCACGTCACGTAACCCACGAGGTCACGTGACCCCCCCCCCCCCCCCCCCGAGGTCACTTGACCCACCCCCCAGTACCCTTCCCTCCTCCTCCTCAAGAGCTGCCCTCTAATTCGGCGTTACAGGGAGTTGTAAACGGCTTTCACTTTTTTGAATGGATTCTATCTTTAGTTGTAAATACTTGGAACAGTGCCCGTAAACTGTTATTCCATATTGAAGTACGGATCTCCCCCAGTGCATTGCATATTATTTTGAAGGGCAACTCCGGCCAAAACTCAATATGAAATAAATTACTGGTATCGCTGTAGTGACACAAAATACGACCCCAGCCAAAATATTACGTCCGTGGGACGCCGCATTCTCAACTAATGCCGATAATAAAAATGCGACACGCCGCGAGCCACTGCTCCTTAGCGGGCGGCCAGCGGGTTGCCGATCGCTAAAGCAGCATTGGGCCGTGACGTCAGTATCGTTCTCCTTTTTTCCTTTGGTCCGGGCGTAGCGCGGAGTGCGCTTCTTTGAGCCGCTACCACCGCTACTTCGGGTTGTGATTGACGTGTTTAGCCGTTTCTTTTATCTGTAGCCCGTGTAGCTTCGGTACAGCCTTTTGTTTATTTGCTTGTGAGGACTCCAAGACTCGTTTTAGCGAACAACTCGGTGCGCCCAAGACTGCCCAGCTGCTCCTCGAAAGATGCCGAGTGCAACTTGTAGCGCTGTGGGCTGCTCAAACAACCCGCTGCGCAACGCGGAGGTGCTTTTTCACAAGTTTCCAACGGACCGGAAATTGGAGAAGGTGTGGGTGAACGCTGTTCAACGAGTGGACTTTGGACTTCGGCTTTCACGCGCCCGAGGAAAAAAGAACAAAAAAACAGACGTGTAGAGCCCAGCACACGTGTGTTCGGGCGCCGCGGCCCGCGCCGGAGAGCCTCAAAGCTTCGTGTCTGGGACTGACCCGCAGCGCGAAAGCGAGATGGCCCCCAGTACTGTACGTCACTGGCAGCGCGGCGTAGAGCAACGCCGCTCCATCCACGGAGCCCCGATGCCAATTTAGGCCTAGCGACGAGTACGGAAGACCGCACACACGGCGACAGCCGCCGAGTACGGCACCGCACGAGTTCACGGGTTTTCCAGTCGCTAGCTTTTGGGTATACGCACTAACTTTTGCTACATATGCTGAATAACTACCACGTATACAAAATTAAAACAAAATCGGCTTACCTCCTATATTTAGACGGCTAGCGCAACAGAGGTAGGTGCCGCTCGGCCTGCAGTACTCATTGAACGAGAACGATCCTGACGTCACGTTCACATAGCGGCTGATTTCCAGTGTTGCCGGGGCCTCGAGCGGCTAGTTTCGATTTTGTTGGCCGCGCCCCAAACAAAACTTTGAGGCGTTGATATCTTTAAAACTACGCACAATAACGAGAAAAAAATTCCACCTTGCAATGCAGGGACGCTGACTGCACTAAAAACAGTCATAATCACAAAATCAAAAGTATGGACCGGAGTTGCCCTTTAAAGGGGGGGTCTGCCTTTTTTGCGGTTTCCACGTCTCTTGGGGTTCGAGAAAGCCAGCGGGCATGGAGAGAGTAACTAAATATATGTGCGTCATATTTTAACCGGACGACGCGGACACCTCTTCCGCCTATGAGGGCAACCCACGTTGCCGAAAGCGCGCGAAATGTGACGTCTTGGGTTCTGGGCTTACTACTGGTCAGAGCCGCTAAAAGCATTTTTTTTTAGTCGAGATACAAAATATAAGTGTCGCGAACCGTTTCAATTATGTATGAAACTAGTTTTTGTTCAGTATTTTAGATCAGAAAAGAAACAAATGCAGTTTATAAAGTACGGAAACAAGAAATGACCCGTCGACATACCCGCCACCAAGCGGAGGAAAAAACGGCGCATACTAGAAAGGGCTAGTGGGATGAGGCCCCGACGAACGGCCAGCGTAGAAAAATTGCAGATGTACGCGGTGGCGCTGCGATCGTATACCGGCTCCAGCATCCGACCGCTTCCGAGCGTTCCGAAGGCCTTCGGCGCGGACTTGGTTGGCGATTTGGCCATTTGGCGGTATGGCAGCGCGAAGTGGCTCCCGTTCTGAACTGATCTTTACCCCGTGTTTGCTGTCGTTTGTGGCCAATGAAGTGTTATGCCGAATTAGTCTTTAATCGCGCAGCAAATGCAATGCGAGCCGCCCTGGCCGCCCGCTTCATACAGCCTATCCAACATATGCTTTAGTGGCGCCCTCTCGAGCCGTCGACACGGAGTGCAGCAGCCGTGAACGCTCGATGAGCCCACTACCCTTCCTCTAGTTCACGGCCACTCAAGCCAGGACCTACGACGTCATGGAGGTTATTTTTTGCTTGTTTTTGTAATTCTAATTTGCCTATAACTTGAAATAAAGCGAAATTTGAGAAAAGAAAAGTTTCTTTAAGTTACTACGTTCAGTGCGCTCAGGTTCGGTGCAAATTAAAAACCAGTAAACAAGTCATTGCAGGGCCCCTTTAAGTATGGATCGCGGTACTAGACTACTAGGTCTTGGATATATGGTACATATGTGCCATTAATACCCTTATTTTTTACATACATGGTTTATGGGAATATTCCATTTAATGTTTGTCTATGCGGAGGGCAAGTTCGTCTGCTTCTCGCGCAGGGGGTACCGGTGACGTCAGAACGCCGTGCCCCGATTGGCTGATCGCGGCCCCCCTATCTGAGCGTCGTCTGCTCCTTTGCAACGTCGTCTGCGTCTGTCTTACCTTTCCTGCGACTTTCGGAAGTGCAGAGGCCAGATTCACAAAACCATGTTACGCCGAAAGAGTGCGTAAGACAAAACGTGAGAACAAATTCGTATTCACGAAACAAAATTATCGTAAGCTTTGCTCAGGTTACGACGGAATCCTACGACGATCAACTCAGCATGGCCGACAGCGTCGCTCAGTTACTTGGTCGCGACGACCAACGGACGTTTATTTTTGTACGTGCTCTTCTCACGCGTCACAACTACAAGCAGCAAGAAAAAAAGTAAAAAGCACTTGAAATAAACCACGACGAACAAGAACGCTGGATCCACAAACACCCGGGAAATGCTCCAACGGCAACGATTCCACTGACCCCGTCCAAGCGAGCTCGGCAGATAGGCCTAGCAGCGGCGCAGCGGTGCTCCGACGGTCCTTGGCCAAGACCGTCTGCCCACGACCGGCTGGCGTGCTGAAAGGAATATGCCCGCGCGACCCTTGTGAACCCTTCAATCTCTTCCTCTTGTCATCGCCTCGTTTTCCGAGGCAGCGGCGACTCTCGCCGATGAAAAAGCGGTGAATCTCCGACAGACGCAGGAAAAGTAAAGCAGCCATCGCTTTGACTAGCAGACGTAAAGCAGACGACGTTAACTGCACCAACCCGCCGACGCCGTTTAAGAGTGAGGAGTCTCGCCGCACACGCAAGGAGGGAAAAAGTATTTGGGAGGGAACTTGCGGACACTCTCGCTTCTTAGCAGACAAACCTCGGCGCCTCGGGACACCTCGCCAGCGAGTCCCTTGACTTCCCCCCTTGATGCACGTCTGCTAGTTGTTCGACAAAAACAACGTACCGCTCGAGTTATTTCGTCTCCCCTCTCTGAAAGGCGAAGTCGAGCTCGCTCCTAAAGACCTGCACTTCCGAAAGTCGCAGGAAAGGTAAGACGGACGCAGACGACGTTGCAAAGGAGCAGACGACGCTCAGATAGGGGGGTCGCGATCAGCCAATCAGGGCTCGGCGTTCTGACGTCACCGCTACCTCCTTTCTCATGCGCAGAAGACGAAAATGAGCCCACTTGCGAGGCGTATAGACCTTTTTTACAAGGGCGCCGCCATCTTGAAATATCGTCATTTCCAGTATGGGCGAAAACATTGCTTTGCCGTCGCCACGCCAATATAATGCATTTCGGATATAAGCGTAACCGTCACCCATTCTCATTTTGTGTCCGCTCTAGTTTTAGAGCGCAGCTCTTAGGCGCCCGTTTCCGGCTTGAGCGGCGTCGGCGTCGGCGTAACCGCGCGGTGCATGATGGATAAATTTCCCCGCTAAATTTAGCAGAAAATTCTCCCCGCTAAATTTAGCGGAAAATTTTCCCCGCTAAATCTAGCGGAAAATTTTCCCCGCTAATTCTAGCGGAAAGTTTTCCCGCTAAATCTAGCGGAAAATTTTCCCCGCTAATTCTAGCGGAAAGTTTTCCCCGCTAAATCTAGCGGAAAATTTTCCCCGCTAAATTTAGCGGAATATTTTCATCACCCCCCCACCCCCCCTCGAGGTCACGTGACCCCCCGGCCCCGTGACCCCCCCCCCCCCCCCGAGGTCACGTGAGCCCCCTTGTCACGTGACCCGACCCCCCCCCCCCCCGTGCCTTCCCCTCCTCCTCAAGAGCTGCGCTCTAACCCGACGTTACAGGGAGTTGTAAACGGCTTTAATTTTTTTTACCATTTGCAGGTTGAAGTGTTTTATAATTTTTTCGTCGCCCATACCGGATATGCCTACTTGGCGGCTGGGGGCGAGAGTAAGCAAAAAAAGGTCTACATGCATACCCATGTATTTTACATAATCCGCATATTTTAGCGGGACGCACGAGCAGTTGTTGCAGTTCTGATCATTAAGCATATTACTTGCGTTCTAGGAACGTTCACGATTATTCGGTGTTTACAGTACCATTGCATGATATTATGGATATCATCTTGTAGCGTCATTGCCTCTAGTTCGTAATTATGTGCGTTTACAATTACCGTGTGATCTGCAAATTGGAAGAGCTTACTTTTTAACCTAACCTGTGCTGTCTCGTTAACGTATAAATTAAAAAGTAGTGGACCGAGGGCTGTACGACGTGGTAATCCTTGTTTTACCTTAATTTCCTCGCTACATTTTGAGCCTAAGCGTACTACCTAAAATCGATCAGCAAGATAATTTCAGAATAAATCTTGCGTCCTCCCTTGAATCCGAATATTGTATAGTCTATCCATTAATATATCACGATTTATTGTTTCGAATGCCCCGGTAAAATCTATGAATAAAGCTAGAACATAATTTCCGGTGTCCATGTTTTCATTTACATAGTCAAAAAAGACTTCTAGAAGGTCACTGGTTCTTATATGTTCCCTGAATTGATATCGCACGAGAGTTAATAGGCTATATTTTGCGTTATAGCACCTCAATACTTTATTAATGTATTTTTCCATATATAATTTACCGCTGAAAGGATGCATACTAGTCTACAATTTAGGAATTTATAAGCTTTTTTGTACGATGTCGCTAGAGAATATACGATTGTACAACTGTAATAATGCAGGTTTCATTATAGTGATGCGGTATTTAATATATCTAGTCCTAATGTAGCTTTACTAGTCCTGAAGTGCTTTAGAATTTCAATTAGATCACTGTCATCCGTACGGGGAAAATAATGAATCACTATTTCTTATTTTATTGGATTCTCTTTCCGTTGTACAGCATAGAGCAAGGATCTCAAACACACGGCCCGCGACTCGCTCGGACGCGGCCCGCAGGCAACGGGCTGCGAGCCCTCGTTCCCATGCCTCGAGCGCTAGAAATGGCACGCGCTATAATGATTTAATGTTGCCGATTTATTTCCGCTCGAAACGTAGCTCTGCTCTTATAACGTATTTACATAGTTACTATTCTGTTTTCATTTGCCTCGTGTCTCCTTTAAATTTTTGCTTCCCCAATTTTTGTCATGTTAGTCACCTGTACCACAATTTCGCTTTTAGGCTGCAATCGCGAGCACTTCGCTCAAGGGCACACCTCGGCTGGACAAGCTGTCGCTCAGCAGAGGAACTGCCAAAGATGAAGCTAAGAACTTGAAATTTTCGCCTTCAGAAACAAATCGCCATTCAACTACAAGTTTTTTTAGACTGCTGCTATCAAGAATTCCTCAGGAAACAAAGAACTGTCATATGAAGAGATATCCTCCTTTTCTTAGAAATGTTGAGCTCGAATAATTCCCGAGGGAATTGGTGAACAGAAACGACAATGTGCTTGCTCTCGTAGGAGCGGTGCCATTTTAATTCTTGTTATCACATCAAGCAAGGGCTTAAAGTATTCCTATAAACAAATCAAAGCTGAAGATGTCACTAACTAAACGGCAAATTTATTAAAAAAAAGAGAGCATGAGGTCTCTTTTTTCAGCAATGTTTGTTTGTGTGTTTACCAAATTTTCAGGCGAATCGAGGACCATGAAGAAAACACCGGAGTACCCCCCCCTTTTAAGCTGACCTGGCAGGTGGCAGCAGTTCACCCATAAAGCATTCGGCGTCTGGTAGCCCTCGCTGGCTCTGGGAACACCAACAGCTTCTTTGGATCCACAGTGGTGTGGAGCGAGAGCAAAGACCTTCTTTCTACAGTGCTTGCCACTGCACTTGGCGAGATCATGCAACTGGAGCAAGGAAAGAACAGAAACTGCAGCGAGCAGTTTATTGATAAAATGTAAAATCGTTTATCTCCCGAGCATATTTTATGTTACAAAGTGTTTTTATACAAAAAGTCATTTATCTGTACATCAAAACCCCCAAAAATACCCCCCCCCCAAAAAAAAAAAAGGACATAGAACTGATTTGTGGGTACGAGGGGCAGAATCGAGAAAAAGAAGTTCTCTCCCGCTCGGCATTCTTCCACTGTACAGACGTGTCTCGGGTTTGTCAAAATGATAAAAATGGGCGTCGTGGTGCGTTCACAGAGTCGACGCTTCGACAGTTGTGTCCGCGTTGTCCACGACCCACGGGTGTGCCAGCACTTCGTCCAACGATGCTCGTTCCTTCGGGACCTTCTTCAGGAGCTGCGATTAAAAAGACATCAAAAGCTATAGTGTCTTACTGCAGAATGAAGTGTGGGACAAGCCTGCTACATATTTCAGGAGACTGCAAATAAAAAACGAAGTCCTAAAAAAAAAAAGAGCAATAACTTTTAGAGTTTTATTTCAGTGGAGGTGAAAGCGAGACCTTTTTTTGGCTGCCGATTGGACATGGTGCCACAGCTTGCACGTAATCAACCAATGTAAGATTTTTCACCCGTTTTTCGAGTTCACGATGGGGCAATATTTTGGGGAGAATATCTCGCCAACAACCAAAGAGAGAGGCCTCACGGCCTCTGATGCGTTTGTCCTTGAAACTCCTTCATTTTCAAGGACAAACACATTGTTTTCATTTTTGTTATGTTCAAGGGCATGTTGTATTTTTTTTATGTTAATTTGTTTCTGTATTCCACTCCTGCGACGACCTCACAGAGGTTGCGGTATGTGTAAATAAAATAAATAAATAAATAAAAGTCACCGGTCGATGTCAGCTTGTATACAGTGGCAGAACTTGAGATTTGCTAAAGTGTAGATTGTCAATGGCTTCCAACGTCAAATAGCGGACGATCACAATTTCAGTCTACACCCTTCGCCGCAGCACTCGGTTTGCAAAAAACAATCAACTTTTGTGTTAGCAAACAAGTATTGTGTTGTCTCTATTTATTTCTGCCTTCGAATGGCTCTTCGTAGCAGACAAACTGCATTCTTCGCTCATGTTGGCGGACAAACCGTCTACAAATGCTATGTTCTCTCGTCGAGAGGCAAATTACATCCCACTCTCACGATGACCAAAATCTGACCCCTGGGGAGGCAATGGACGAGAGGGCAGGCAACTCTTGTCCGACGATATATTATATGTCAACTTTCAGAAAGTACAGTGTTTATTCAAATAGGAGTACACTATTTCTTCCCACAGCACCGTTCATGACATTTTGGGTCGATGTACAATCGCAACCAAAGAATGTTGGCCTGTAAGAGTGAGCAAAACTTCCAAACAGATGAAGCTTACCTAGAGGCCACTCGGGGATGCATAGCTACGAGCCAAATATGAGCAATGGTAGGGTTTACAAGGCACGTGGGCTATGGTCATGCTTCATCACCTTCACAAAAAAAAATTTACGCACGTTGCGGAATTTGTTTTTATCAGATTCATGGACAATGCGCGGGCCAATGAATTGCAGTTGGCAATGGCAAGGGAAAGCGGGGAGTTCAGAAATTTGTCAGTTCTGAAAAAAAGAGGCAGAATCTTGAGGTGATGATCGAGGCACTTGGAAATGTAGGACGGGTCTTGGAGATGTAGGCTGAAATCCAAATTTGGATTGCAGCCTACATCTCCAAGATAACCCGGGGATCTCTTGACATGCAACCGAAAGCTTCTCTGCAATAAGCATCTGTCTGATTGCAGGGACCTCGGCCGGGGTCCGAACCTGCCACCTGGGGATCCCTAAGTCGGAGCTTTGCCGTGGCACCACCGAGGTGGCTCATGCGTGCTCCGCAACTCTGACGATGAATAGTAGATGCCAGGAAAAAAAGATAAGGCTGGCAATTTTAACACGGTGTCTTTGAAGGCGCGGAGCAACGATTTTCAAAATTCGGCCGATTAACTGCGGGAATTAATCTGTGTCATTTATGGAATGAAGAACAGAACACTACTTCCTTGCGCGCGCTAGTTTTGATTGTAAAAAATAAAACAAATAGAAGGTCAAAGTGCCTCAACTCTCAGGTTGTCTTTCGAGTAACATACTCTGGGGAACCACCTAGTTTTCCGTTGAATTCTCTCTTCTGTTCCCCCAGCCGCTTCCCTCCACGACTGTCGACTTTTCAAGGGTTAGCATCGCCGAAGGTCACGGCAAGCAATTGACGCAGAAGACGGTTCACTATGGGGCTGACAGCAGGGTGCAGCAGCGGAAGGGGACAGATTTTGTCGACTTCCGCGCGTCCCCCAGGCGTTTTACCGTAGTTCCCATAATCGTCACATGCGGCCATTTTTTTCCACTTGTGCTAGATAAACAATATAAAAAATACAAACTGCAACTCATTATAACATTAAAATCGTCGCACTACCTTTTTAAAAAACACATGCGAAGAAAAAAACTTTTTTTAAACAGCTCAGGTGGAAAAAGAATGGCATAAAACGATTTTACAACGAAGAAAAAACATTTTAGAGCTATATTTACGGCGCTATACGAATTTGTAGTTGGCACCCGCGGGAGCCGCCGCTGGTCACGTGGTAGGCCTGTGCGCCGCCGCGCTGCGTCGCCGCCGCCGCACGCTGAGCATTGTACGACGCCACTTCAATGCGTCTCTCCACGCCGCCGTCAGTGCCGCCACACAAGTTTGTCTGCTTCGGGGGGCCGCCGCTTTGGGCTCTAAAAGTTACTTATTAATCTTAGTTTTTTGTTATACTTCAAACAAAGATGTATAAGTTACTTTTAGAGGCCATAGGAAGCTTCCGAAAGAGCGCAAGCACCACGTGACAAATATGGGCCCGTCACGTGATAAATAAGGGCCACCTTTCCGCAGCGCCCGCGGGCGCCAACTACAAAGTCGTATAGCGCCGTAAAGATAGCTCTAAAATATTTTTTTCTTCGTTGTAAAATTGTTTTATGATATCCTTTTTCCATCTAAGCTGCATAAAAAAATGTTTTTTCCTTTGCATGTGTCCTTTAAGGGTTGGGATCGCAGAGGACAGGGTGTGTAACGCATCCTTCAGAGGACAATCCATACAAAAGAGTGGCAAATCGAGAAGAACGAAATTCCAAATGCACCTTAACGGGGATCAAACCCACGACCGCAAGCTTGACATTCCACCACTGCGTCAATTAGTGGGTAGATACAAGGCCAGTTGGCTTTGTTTCTTCCATGGTGGTTAGTTACCAACTGCCCGAATGCGAACATCGATCACCAGCCTTTGAAGAGTTTACGGGAGGAAATAGGAAATCCAAGATGTTCCCATCCTCATATAAAAAAGGACAGAGTTTGGAACAAAATAACTCTATAATGAAAGAAAGAAAACTGCAATGTCCACCAAACCCCGAAGAATGCTGCAGAAACACGTTATGTGCACAACGACTTATCCATAGGATCGGGATAAATCAAGCATAATCTCGCCCATCCCGAGTATTGCTTCCATTATCTAGTAGTCTTGGATCTTTTGCAAGAAACCTTTCGTGAGAACCAACTCGACCACGGCCCCACCTTGCGGATGAGGTCCCTAGCCGGCGGGCAGACGTGATCCGGGAAGTGGAGGTCCACGGCACGGATGCGACCGTAGGTGGCCTGGGTCGACTTGGACTCGAAGGGCGGGTTGCCCACCAGGAACTCGTAGGTGAGCACGCCCAGGGCCCACAGGTCCACCCGCTCGTCGTACACGCTGTTCTCCACCATCTCGGGTGGCAGGTAGTCCAGGGTGCCGCACATGGTCACCCGCCTGCGACGGAGGGGCGCCGCACAATTGGGACGCCCGCCGTGGCGCAACTACGCCGCTTGGTTCGCTGTGCCATCGCACATATAGAACCTATGTAAAGGTGACAACTAAATGGAAAAATCTACAAAAAATATAAGCTTATAGAGTCACCCATATACATCTTCCAGGGGTGAGACAGGTGAAACAAGTTTTGGAGCAATTTTTGGAACAGAAAAATCTGGATTTTGGAGCAGCTTAGGTGCACGAAATTCTCGTTTTGGAGCAGCAGTTTATGCATTTTGGAGCAACTTCGCAGCAGAAAATTCTACAGTTTGGAGCAGATGAGGAGCAGAAAATGTCAGAGTAGCTTATCAGCAATTTAAATCATAAAAAATCTGATTTCAATCACATGAATCTGATTTTTCTTTTTTAATCGCTATTTTTTTACCACCCTGGTTTCAATAAGGCATCTGTGCCAATACGCACTGAGATAAAAATATATACTGTAAACGACTTAATTTTCGCGGGCTCAACTTTTTGCGAATCGGGCCAAAGCTGAAAATTCGAAATTATTCGCGGGTTCTAATTTTCGCGAATCGAGTGTAGCTTTTGTAGCGTTCACATAGCGTATTTACTCGCAGAATGAACGCACTTTTTTTCCCGAAAAATCGATGCAAAGTTAGGGGGGGGGGGGGGGGGCGTTCATTACGCGAAGTAAAATTTTTGCGTCCGTATTTACTTCCATAATGAACGGTACTTTTATCCCGAAAAATCGACTTAACTTCTTATCTCTTTGTGCGCGGCGCCGCGTGACTCCAAAACCGAACTGCGATGCGCAAAAAAAAAAAGAAAAGAAAAATGCTTTTTTTCATGTTTTTTTTTTCTTCTTGCTTCCGTGTTTTCTTTTTCCCGCCTTTTGCAAGTTGTTTTGTTTGCCCACGTGCCCATGCATTCGCGACTCGAGGGCTTCTCGCTTCTCTTTCCAATGTGCGAGGAGGAGGCGAGGGCAGGATGCCTTCATTATGTGCACTTTGCTTAGGCAAGGGCTTCTCCGTTTTTCTTTTTCTTTCTATCTCCTTGCGGGCGACGCGCAACTCCGGAACCAAACTGCGCTGTGCAAAAAAAAAAAAAAAAAGCTGTTTTTTTTTTCTTTTCTCCTGGTTCTGTGGACTTTTTTTTTTTTTTGCCGCCTTTCGCAAGTTGTTTTGTTTCGCTTTGCTAAGGCGAGGGCTTCTCGGCTTCTCTTATCTCCTTGCGCGCGGCGCGCGACCCAAAGTCCAGACTGCGCTGTGCAATAAGAAAAAAAAGCTCCTCTCCATGTTTTTTTTCTTGCTTCCGTTGGATCTTTTTTTTTATTTTTTTAACGCCTTTTGCAAGGCGTTTTGTTCGCCGATTCTGCCCATGCATTCGCGACCTCGCTGCACCAGGATAGAAAAGTGCCTTCATTTTGCGCGGGTGGGGAAAAGGGGGTCAAAATTTTGACGTCCCAGTTGGAAGTGCGTTTAATACGCGAGTGAAAAAAAAAGTCGAAATTTTGAGAGCCGACTTGGGGGTGCGTTCATTAGGCGAGTGCGTTCATTGTGCGAGTAAATACGGTATTGCCCGAATTGTTCGCGGGACCTATTTTTCGCGAATAGTAGGCGATTCGCGAAATTAGCGAAAATTAGGTCCCCACGAAAATTTTGTCGTTTACAGTATATAAAAAAAAACGGAAAAGGCACACCCGAGTCTAATGCGCATAGATGAGGACAAGAAACACAGGCTTGCTGCAAAGTTCGGAAGGCACCAGGTACCTCAAGCTTATACGATCTGATGCCAAAGCGCAATTGTAGTGCACAACTTTTTAAAGCGGTGATTCGAGAGCATGAACAGGGAAGCACGGTTTACTACAATCAGACATCGATCGGACGCTTGTAGAAAGCACGTGCAGATAGAAAAATCTCCCCACAAAAGTGAGTCACAAGCTAAATAGTGAATTGGTGGAAAAACTATGAGCAGCACATGCACGTTAAATACAGGTGCGATTTATTCGATTGTTCACGCACTGAAAGGAAGTGTGTGATAACCGAAAGTACTCACGGCGACGGCGCCGTCCATTTTGACGAGAAGATTACAGACACGAACGAACAATTACATAATGGAGGTGCTCAATGGCACTTTTAAAGGGGCCCTGCAATGACTTTTTCCTAATTTTTAATTTGCACCAAACCTGAGCGCACTGAACGTAGTAACTTAATGAAACTTTTCTTTTCTCGAATTTCGCTTTATTTTAGAAGTTATAGGCAAATTAAAATTACAAAAACAAGCAAAAAATAACCTCCTTCATGACGTCCTTGGTTGCTTGAGAGGCCGTGAACTGGGGGGGGGGGGGGGGTAGTGAGCTGAGCGAGCACTCACGGCTGCCGCACTCCGTGTCGACGGCGCGAGAGGGCGCCACTAAAGCGTATTGTGGATAGGCTGTATGTAGCAGGCAGCTAGAGCGGCTCTCATTGCATTTGCTGCGCGATTAAACACTAATTCGGCATGACACTTCATTGGCCACAAACGACAGCAAACACGGGGTAAAGATCAATTCAGAATGGGAGCCACTTCGCCCTGCCATACCGCGAAACGGCCGAACCGCCAGACAAAGCTGCTCGCCGAAGGCCTTGGGGACGCTCAGAGCCGGTCGGATCCTCCAGTAACCTACGACCGCAGCATCGCCGCGTACATCCGGGACCTTTCCGTGTCGGCGCCTGATCCCACTACTCCTTTCTAGTATGCGCCGCCTTTTCCACCGCTTGGTGGCGGGTATGTCGACGGGTCATTTCTTGTTTCCATACTTTATAAACTGCATTTGTTTCTGTTCTGATCTAAAATACTGAACAAAAACTACTTTAATAAATAATTGAAACGGTTTGCGCCACTTATATTTTGTATTTCGACTAAAAAGAAGCTTTTAGCGGCTCTGACCAGTAGTAAGCCCAGGACCTAAGACGTCACATTTTGCGCGCTTTCGGTACCGCGGGTCGCCCCTGTCGGTGGAGGAGGTTTCCGCGTCGTCCGGTTAAAATATGACGCACTGATATTTTAGTTACTCTCTCCGTACCCGCTGGCTTGCCCGAACCCCAAGAGACGTGGAAACCACAAAAAAGGTAGACGCTTAAATATGATTGCAGGGCCCCTTTAAGAAAAGGTTTACTCTCAAAACGAAAAAAAAAACAAAAAAAACTTAGGTTTGCTGATCTTGATAGCCTGTGTGTCGTAACTCCCGCGGCCAGACAGCGACCGCGTGACAGCGCACCGGTAGAATGCAGTCACAAATGACAGCGTAAAGTAGAAGGAAAATCGGGAAAAGATCACGTATCATAGGTATTAAAGGGTACTACAGCTGAAATCTTTGAATCTGGCGGTTGCTTGCGCCACCCTGTACCCGTGCCATGTACTTTAACGACGAGATTGAATGTTGCCAACCAAGCTCTCGTTTCCCGCTAAATCTAGCGTTGCCGCAAACTTTTTTTTGTTTTTGTTTTTTTAGTTGCTTTTTGCGCAGTGTGGCGCAATTTCGACCGATTTCGCGTTTTTGGCGCAACTAGGCGCAGAAAATTGGGTTTGTAGCAAAATGGCGCAATTGGCGCAGATGTCACCCATAACAAATTCTTTGCTAACTCTCAACATTAAAAAATTTAAAAAAAAAAGATTTCTTGAGTATTGTGTTAATTCATAATCTACCATTCATCTATTCATCCCTCATCTATCATATACACTAGATGCAGCCTTATTTGGAATTTTTTAATGCAAGGTAGACTCATTACATCAGCACTTACCAAGTTCATTTTTTTTTTTAGTATTCCCAACGCATTTGTGCGTGCAACGCCCTGCTGTGGAGCAATGCCTTCCCCTTTGCACACTGCTGAACTCTGGCAAAGCAAGATCCATAAAATTGCAATGCCTACTCCACGGTTTTCGCTTCACTGCAGTGCACAGTAAGAGGCACACTCAACGAAGCTACCTAACCCACGTGACAAGGCCACAAACGTGAAAAATATTGTGCAACTTACGAGTACAGTGTTTGAGAACGTTTGGACCAGCCTACCGCAACGATCCGAATAGTTGGAAACTGCTTTTTCAAGATTATGTGACCGGCAAAGGATCGTGATTGCAGGGAGGGGCTATGAACCAAAGACGACTGCCCTTCCCGGTCGGCAAAGTTCACTTATCCCTTGTTGCGGCCAAGTGACACCATTTCTGCCGGGGTCACCATTAGGGATGTCGCGAACCACCCTAGGTTCGAATTCGGAAGGTTTCAATATTTTATAACCGAACTGACGTTCAAATTCAAAAGATTTCAATCTTTTCATACCGACCTAGGTTCAAATTCGAAAAATTCGCAACTTTCGAACACCGTGGATTTTCGAATTCGAAAAGTTCGAAGCTTTCACGGTTTCTAAAAGTTTGGGTTCGAATATTTCAAATATTGTTTTTTACTTGAGGTTCGAGAAATTCAAAGATTTCGAACTTTCCAAACTTGAAATTCGAGAGATTCGAAAAAATTTTGGGATCTGAAGTTCGAGAAAATTGAAGATTTCGAATTTCTTTAAATCTGAAGTTCGGAAAATTTGAACGCTTCGAATTTTTATAGACATAAAATTCGAAAACTTCGAATTTCTTTCTGCATAAAGCTCGAAGGTTACCATTCTCTTTTAAGGCTAAATTCAAGAAAAAAAACTTAGAAGATTTCGAATTTTTTTTAAGTCCAAGTTTTCAAAGTTCAAAGTCCGGTTTTCATGTTCCTCCACAGTTTCAGTTTCAAATAAGGTTTTCACGCCTCAGTGGTTTTCACGAAATCGGTTTTAGAAAAGTTCGGGTGTGATATTTAGACTGCGTGAAGTTGGTCAGTCAATTAAATGAGACGACGAGTGTCCCGGATGAGCTGGAATATTTGCCAGTGCAGAGTGACGTGTAACCATAGATCAGTAATTGTGACCGCCAGCCAGGGGGGGGGTCTTTGACGTGCATCACGCAGTAGTGATCACACGAACGCACTGTTTTACGATACTCATCCAGATCCAGTTCGAAACGGCCAGGGGCGGGCAGGAGGTTGAGGATCAGAAACACCGTGATCAATCTGGCAAACTACCTCCCCACCCCTTGCATGCTGGTAGTAATCCGATCGAACGCCGCCCGAGTGACGCTGGCATTAAGTAAGTTTAGTTTGTAATTGTTCTGGAGGTTTATTTTCCGGAACGGAGGAAACACCGTACAAAAAGCACAGAAGCCGACACAACTCGAGATCGAGGAGCATTCTACCATACCAGTGGCGTCGGAAGAGGAAAAACGGGGGGAAGGGGGGAGGAGAAGGCTCCAGCACCCCTTCCCCCCCAGATATTTCGAACTGTTAAAGAAAACAATACGGGGAAAGAGGGCGTGGTCGAGCTTATTTTAATTTGAAATTATTTATTCATATGTGTAGCTACTGTCGCTCTTCACTGCATGAAAGATCGCACAGATGGTCACTGTTGGAAATTCATTGTCAGAAGGCACTAGTTGTCACATGCTTAGTGGTTCGGAAGTTCAAAGCTGTCTTTTCAACCTAAATAACTGTGCCATTAATAAAATAAATAAATAAATAAATAAACATAACAATAAATATGGTAATAAAAAGACGGAGAAAAAAAAAAAAACTATCAAGAACCCGTTGGAAGTGTTGTATTCTTGGATATTCAGAGGCTCAGAACTTTGAAACAAGTATCTCCTACCAAAATGTGTACAGGATTTAGAAATCTTTCCCATGAGTTAATTTATTCCTCAACATAAAAAAACAGTAAATACATTATTTTGTATTCTGCCGATGGCAATGATATGCACTGTCTGTGGTGTTAATTTAAATGCGATACCTCAAACAATTTAGACGAAACAAATTACCAAGTTTAGGGCATAATTGCCCGTAGGTAACATGTTTGGACATTTCTTCGGAACTCATCTTGAATAACATAATCATATCTTAAGACGACACTTACCTAGGCTATACATAGATCATTCTTAAAAAGTTTAACATCTCTACCATAAATAGCTTTGGCTATAGAGCGCTTTAAATATGGCACAAACGACAATCGTCAAAAAACCGTCGTCCTTCCTTGCTCCTTCGGGAATTTATTTCTTTAAAACTAAGCATGACAGAACATTGAAATAAATGGCATTGTCTTTCGCAAGGAACGCAACACCTCATGTAAACATTCGAGAAAAAAAAAGTATGAATGTACCTCACTGTTTGAATTCAAATAAAACCGTCCGCCGGTCTTTCGAAGTTTGACGAACTTCGAACTTTTACCCTAGAAGTTCAAAGTTTGTCAAACTTGACTTTCAAATTCCCTGGATAGATAAGTTCGAATTTTCAAACCTTTTCGAATTTTCTGGATAGATAAGTTAGAAAATTATCAAATTCCTTAGGTTAGGAAGTTCGAAAGGTTGAAAACTTCAAACTTCCTAGTGCAAGAAACTCGAAAGTTTGAGTTTCATTGAATTTTCTGGTCTATCAAGTTCGACAAGCATCGAATTTTGCGGCGTAATAAATTCGAAAGTTCGAAAAGGACCGATTTTTTCAGCGTAATAAGTCCGAAGGTTAGAAAAAACACTGCATTTCTGAATGTGCAAAGTTCAAAATTTCGAAAGCGTCAAACTTCTTAGTTTAACGAGCTCCAAAATTCGTCTTCCGTCGAATTTTTCTGTATAGAAAGTTTGAAAATTCAAAAACTTTCAAACCTTTCGAACCGCTTGATTCAATCATCGAAACTTCGGTTCGAAAAAAAGTTCGCGGCATCCCTAGTCACCATTGGCCAGGGCCCTGCAGTTACTAAGAGTAGGCTATCTTTCGGTGTTCTTGAAAAAAATAGCGCATCAAGTCAAAAATACGGGGCGGGTTATCTTTCAGGGTAGGGTATCTCTCAAGATATTATGGTACGTTTTGGCGCAATGTTG
The DNA here is from genome assembly GCA_013358835.2 of Ixodes persulcatus. NCBI lineage: Eukaryota > Metazoa > Arthropoda > Arachnida > Ixodida > Ixodidae > Ixodes > Ixodes persulcatus. The sequence goes on from JABSTQ010001870.1 coordinate 114,477, forward strand.
GCACATATTCATCACATTTTGGCGGAATGTAATAGAATGCAGCAGGGTAAGCTCTTTGGCGGAAATGGCACAGCAATCGGATCACTGAATTTGTTTTGCAACACATCCAGGCACTTGGAAAACAATTTATTTTTGGCAATTCAGTGCCTCTTTGACTTAAAGGGACCATGAAGACCATTTGGAAGATCAGTTTAACGATTGAAATAGAGGTCATCTGTGGTGCAGGTAATGTTGAGGGAGTTTTAGCCCGATGTCGTGCTAGTGCGCAGCACCAATTAATTTAACAGATCCAGCAAAACTCGCACCTTTTGAGTCACGAGGACCGTGACAAAAATTGAGATTCGTCAGGTGGTTGGTCGAAATGAACCGGAGTCCCTCATCTCCGGTTTCGATTGCGACTTGCTAAAAAAATAAGTGTTTTTTTAAACTCAGTAATAATGAAAACCACAGTACTTTTTTTTTGTCAGAAAGGTTTACTGTACTAGAAATAAAATACTATTTCAGTCCGCTGACGCGTGAACTCCGACTTGTACCTGCCACTTGAAAAATGTAATAGATTACAATTACAAATTACCGAGCCTCAAATGTGATGAATTACCGTTACAAATTACTTCCGCTGAAAATTAATGATTACTTTACCCGTTACGCTTCAAATTAATTTCAGGTTACATTTCCCGTTCACTTATCAAGAAAATACTAAAATCAATTTTGATGTTTTTAAAAAAGGTTTCGCAACACTACTTTCCATTTCTCATTTGCCTTCATTATGGTAGTGCTTGTAAAAATAAAATATTGTACTTAAGAGAATGAATGCGGATGCACTCCGTTCACTGGTAAGCCGACAAGGCAGCAAAAGCTGCAAACACACCTGCCATCCCGCTAGCTTGCAGCGACCGGAAATGATCCCTGGAATTTTGCATTCAAAGTTAGCAGTGCGCATGCTCAGTAGCAGAATCTACATCTGCCAGGAGGTCAAGAAGACAACGTCTACCCGGCGCTGTCCTCTTGATCTTTGTTTTTTGGATGTTTGTATGTTCCTTGCACGTTTTGCTGGTGACTGGTCATACAAATAAAAAAAAGTGATCTTTTCGGTTATTGTTTTCTTCACAAAGTTTTCTACTTTGTTGAACTTGCCATCTTTGTGCTGCAGGATTGCCTGTATTATGTTCATATTTTTTTAAAAGAAAAGGGTTACTAGTAATCCATTACCTATTTTTTGCAACGAAATTACATTACAAATTACTGCCACGAAAAAGTCACGTGGCAATTCCAAAATTACTTGAAAAAGTAACCGATTGCCTCCCAAGTCTGAACCCGATGTTTAGAGTTTTTAAGTTACAGATATTTGGCTTAAACAACGGGATGGGCTATCTCTCCGGAGTGGTCGTTTGTACGAGATTTCACGGTAAGTAGGGTACCGTGTTTTCGGTACACACTTCCAAACCCCGACAATTAACCCACAAATCTGTTTTATCGAAATCGTAAAAAAAAAAAAAAAGACACCCGAATTGAGGCAGTTTTTAAATAAGAATAATGCAAGCTTCACGAGAAGATAGGGTTTTTGGATAAAAGAACAGCGACTATAGGATGAAGACCTCACTTCGTTCTCTCATCAGCAGCTGTATGATTTTTAAGTATTTTGGGTACATGCATGTTCCCTGGAGATTAAAGAACCCCCAAGTGTCCAGTTTCTTTTTGTTTTTTTCCTCAACCTACTAGTGATTTTTTGTTCAGCACTAAAACTAGACATTAAAAAATGCAAAATACATATAAAAAAATACTCCCCCCCCAAAAAAAAACAAAAAAAAAAACAGAAAAATGTCAATGAAAACAACCCCTGAAAGCACCAAACCCCTCCTGTTGTCACAAAAAAAAAAAAAAGAAGGATGAACGTGAAATCAAAAATAGCGGATGAACTTGAAACTGAAAATAAAAGTTCAACGAGGCAAACTCGTGCCATAAACGAAAATAAATGAAACATACACTTTGCGACAGCGACGGAAGTGCGATGGACTCAATGTTTTTGGTCTCTGCTCCTTTTGTACAGACTACTGCTGTGAACGCTTTTAACAAAGTCGGTTATAATGAAATAGCTGCCACAGCGAAGCAATCATGATTTTCAATTCCCGTTTGCACTTTTTCAATGCATTTGTGTTTCTTTTTGGCGAAGAAAATTGAGCAGCTCCTGAAAATATATAAAAAAAAAAAAAAAAAAAATTTCTGATAATTTAAAAAATATTAAAATTCAGAAAGTTACGAAGTCTCGGATCGCCGCACTTTGCTGCCGCACGGCTAAAGGCCCAATCATACTCTTGCAATCGAGCACGACCGAGAAAGACGAGACCTGTTGAAACCTCTTAAAATTTCTTACGACGAGAGAACACACTGGCACTCTGGCGCCATCTATGCGGTGACTCTGGAACTGCATTTCACAAGAGCGAAGGTTTTGCGGGACTTTCGAGGTCAAATGTGCATAATACCTATAAGAAAGGCTCGTTTATAACATTAAAAAAGTTCTTCGAGCTAAGAAAAAAAGGATAATGCGGGAGAGAAATATAAAATATGCCGGACCACCAAGTTTACACTGCTACCCTATAGATGGTGCCAGTGTGTCCTCTCATTGTAAGAGATATTAAGAGGTTCCAAAGCACCGGGTTCTAAGAGGTCGCAAGAGTGTGAACGGGCCTTAAGAAGCCACCCAGAAGGAGACGCGGACGCACCACAAAGGCCGCCGGCGGCAGCCTCTGCACCGTCGTCCGCTCCCTGCTCCTCATCTGGGAAGCGACTTTTCCGCACTGCACGCGGAGAAGCCGTCGTGGCGTGCCGACAGAGGCGTTCGGAGCGTTAGTGACAACATACCTACGACGTACCAATGAAAAAACCTAGATTTGAGAGAGGGTGCAACTCCAATTTAATGGTGGACGCCTCCCCGGCAGATGAGCTCAAGTGCGCCTGCATTTGATCGTCTCGCGGCCAGAGTAGCGAGGACACCGGGCAGAGAGGCAGACACGTTTGCAGACGGTGAATGCTTTCTACTCCTTGCAGGCTACAGCTTGTTTTTGCAAACGCGGCCCACAAACCATGTGACCCCAATTGAACAGTCGCCCTCTTCCTTAAATCTAGGGTCCCTACGACGACAAAACACGAACTCGAGTGCAAACTCTGTCCCGTGCGCGCTTCGTTTGTTTTGTGTTCCGTGTCAGTGTCGCTAGTCGGTGTGGTCGCTCTCTGCGCGAAAGTCTGGCTTCGCCCAAGCACAGATTCGGCGACCCGTCGCCACTCAACAATGGCGAGTCCCGGCTCTCTCGGCGGGGAAGACGAAGACAATCCCCTTGAAACAAAAGCGTGCCGCCATCCTCGACGAAGTGCGCATTAACGTAAAGGCACGTTCACACTCTTGCGACCTCTTAAACCTGGGTTGCTTAAAACTTCTTAAACCAGAGGACACACTGGCGCCATCTATTAGGTAGCAGTGTAAACTCGGCGGTCCGGCATATATTTTTATTTCTCTCGCGCATTATCCTTTCTTGCTTGGCTCGAAAAACTTTTGTCAATGTTATAAACGAGCCTTTCTATGGGTATTACGCACATTTGACCTCGGAAATCCCGCAAAACCTTCGCTCTTGTGAAATGCAGTTCCAGGGTCACCGCATAGATGACGCCACAATGCCAGTGTGTCCTCTGGGTTAAGAAGTTTTAAGGAACCCAGGTTTAAGAGGTCGCAACAGTGTGAACGGGCCTTAAAGAGTGCCGTCCACCGCTGGCGTCCTCCGCGGCAGCCGTCACATCCGCCGATAGGGCTCTGGACGCGGTCCGTACGTAGCTTGCAGGATTTTCTTTCGATCGGAAGCTTCGACTGCTTTCTGCAGGCAAGATAACCGTGTCCGTGACGGCCCATGTTATATATTTTTTTATACTTTACTTTTCTGGAGTTTAGATATAACGAAGAAGCGGATATAGCCAAGTGATTTCAGATTCCTGTCGGCTTTGTTATAACCGGTCTCGACAGTACATAGTCTAGAACACTCGGCGCAGGAACAAGCGGTACACTACGAGACTCCGCCAAAATGTTCCAGAAAAGTCACACAATTTAAAACAAGGGACTAGGCTGGTGCAGTTCGAACCTCGTGTCCTCGCGTGAGAGCTGGGCGCAATGCCAACGCGCGCCGTGCACGCAACAACGCGAGTAACGACGGTACACCGATCTCTCCGAGACAAACGGGTCCCAGAGCAACATTCACTTTTTCCGGATAAATTTGAAGAAATCGGAAACCCCGTTCGCCACGTGTCCGTCAACCCCTGCGTCGACCGATGAGGGTGTGTCCCACCCACCTGGATGAGGGCGCGTGCACGGACCAGCCGAAGTCCGCGATCTTGAGCTCCCCATTGTAGCCCAGCAGCAGGTTCTCGGGCTTGATGTCCCGGTGGATCACCTTGTTGGCGTGGCAATACTTGAGGGCCACACACATCTGGTAGATGTACTGCAACGGGATGTGAAGCAAGCCTCGTACTTCCGCGACCGAGGCTATGCCGTGCGCCGTGGGTCCTCGAACAGGTTTCCCTGGAACTCGGGGGGTTCCCCAGATTACTCTCGCGGATTTCCTGAGCTCCGAAATTTCCTCCACCGTCCTCTCTGCACCTAGTAGGTAAAGTGTCCTCTCAAGCATTATCCGGGCTGTCGACCGATGCATAGCTAGTGGCAAACCTTCCTTACTACATGCATTTACCCGTATAAGGTCCGTAGGCTTAAGTCAGTCAGTCAGTCAGTGCTTAAGCACTAAAAAAAAAACCAACCTCTCGGTAAAGGCTGCGGAACCCTTCCCGGTTTTGGCTTTGCTGCATTTAAGCCGACAGAGAAGCCTATGGACCTTATAAACAATGGTTTGCATACCGGGGACTGTTTGACACCCAGTTATTCGTCGGTGGACGGTTCCAATCTGCTAAAATAGTCCCGAAACTGGAAAAAACACTTTACTTCAGGGCAAGGAGAGAGTGGCATTGCAGCACTAAAGCAGTAGAGAAGCCTACAGACCTCGTAAACATTGCATATACCAGGGAGTGTTTGGCACATGTACGTATGTGCATCAGTAGACGGTTCTAATCCGCTAAAACAGTGCCGAAAACTGTACAAACACTTTACTTAGGGACAACGGCGGTAAGGGAAATTCAAATTATCTGGGAAAGCAGGGGAGTGTTCCAGGGAATTCCTGCGTTCCTAGGAACTCAGTTGGACAATCTCAGCTGTAACACTGTTTCACACATTTGCATACGAATGTGACCAACTGCGTAGCTACTGGTTACAACGACTGCTTACATATTGCATTTTTCGACGTGCTTACATATTTATGAGCTATTCTTTTTGCAATGTGCTCAAATTAACTCCGACGTTATAAGCAAACCCTTTCTCGTTGGTGGTGTAAAGATTTGATCTCGCAGATACTGCGAAACCTTCAGTTTAGTTCTATGCAGATCGTGTGCCAATGTGTTGCCTCATCGTAAGCGGCTCCTGCGACAGTTTTGTCGTCATAGGGTATGGATGTGTAAAGCAGAATTAAATGCAAGCATTCCAGAAACTATGAGAACAAGCTCCGGCTTTCAGTGACCCTGCCAAGCACACATGCACGTTCGTGAAGTGCAATCATTGTTTGGAACAACCTACCCGTGGTTCGGCATCGCTCGCACGTGAAGGGAAACAAACCAGGGGTCGTGCTAAGAACCGCACGAAACGAGGCTGACGTTGCCCTTGAATGCCTCCACATACCTATATAGACCAACACACGGCTCCGATGTCACGCCTCTGCGGGGGCGGCTGTCTCCGTGGCGCATGTGCAGAAGCTTCACCTCGGGCGAATCTGCTTTCTGCGCTCGTGCAGTGCCCACACCTGGTGTGGGCAAACGCGGGCTTGTTTGGAAACAGTGTGGTCGGTCTATAATACATATTTATATTAGGTATGTTAAAAAATAATACATCGCAACAAAAAATTAAAGCCGTTTACAACTCCCTGTAATGCCGAATTAGAGCACAGCTCTTGAGGAGGAGGGGGGAAGGGTACTGAAGAATCCCTCCTCACCTCCTCATCCTGCCTGCTACTCCTCTCTCCGAGCGGCATCGCCCTCAGCTTAACCGTGAGGTCACGTGACGCTCATGACCTCCCCGGGGTCACGTGACCTTACAGTTACGCCGACGGCGGCAACGCTCAAGCCAGAAACAAGCGCCTAAGAGCTGCGCTCTAAGACAAAAAAAAAAAAAATATATATATATATATATATATATATATATATATATATATATATACAGTAATCCTTCATTATAACAAAGTCACAAGATATAAGCGGTAATTTAATAAAAACGAGAGGCAAAAAAAACAAACAGTGCCAGCAGCCTAAGTTGGATGGGAACACTGCGGACACTCTGCCCGTATAGTTAATCAAACAAACAAACCTTGGTTATGAAAATCTTGTGCAGCTTTACCGAGCAAAAAGGTAATCAAGTGACGCTTGCCGATAATTTCATCCGGGCATCAGTTCTCCTCGAACTGCTCTAGGCATTGCAAGAACACTGTCACTGCCGCTGCATTCCACTTGGTTTCGAAGCAGACATAGGATGTTTCGCGTCTCCCCAGTCGTCGGCGTTTCCCGAGGTGCCTCTCTGACGTTGCTTTGTGTTTACCCTGGCCGCACGCAAGGTCGATCGCAGCATCTATGGCAGGAGCAACAATGGGAACGTCCGCATCGACAAGCACGAACGAATCAAAGTTTCCTTGATGGCTTTGCCAACATGTTTGCACACACTCCTGTAGAAACCGTGCGCCGGCTCGGCAAGCATGCTCACAAGAAAAAAATTCGATGTGCGCGAAGCAAATGGCAATTTTTCATCTTCGGATCATGGGCAAGCTTTCCTCCGGCATGAGAAACTTCTCAAACATGTCCAATAGCCTTGCTATTCTGCAAAAATGGTGGACAGGGTCGAACAACCGAGCTGGAATGTCGGACTTGGGCCTGTCACTTTTCTCAACCTTGCAGACCTAAGCGACTTTCGGTAATGAATACTCCCAATCCCCCCCTACGATCACGTGTGCATGTAGTACGCCGCAGGTGCACGCATTCGGGACTCCCAAAGGTGATGATCTCTTTCGGACTCCATCGCTCCCTTGA
>JABSTQ010001871.1:0-44209 GCA_013358835.2 Ixodes persulcatus
ATATAGTGTTAGACATACCTCACTCCCATCCCTGTTTTTCCTGTGGACGCCCTTCATCGAATGGTGGAAGTTGTAATTGTTTTTTTAGTTGTTGCATGATTGTAGTAAGTGGTGAGCTGGTACTATTGACACCTTGAAAAATAGTTTGCAAAAAGCAGCAAGGAGACAGGGAGAGTAACACGTAGACCTCATGCGAGCGCAGACTTAACTCGCATAAATCAGAGAAGGGAGAAATAATGTATGCGGAAGGAGCTCGAGCACAGGCCCAAGTGGAACGCGCTGATTTCCTGTTAGCAAGAGCAGATTTAAAAAACATAATTTTTATGTCAGTTAAGGTAACAGATGGATGCTAATACATAAAAACAGCTCAATCTCTCTCTAAAATCTATGATGGATTGTCACCTACCTATGCACTTTTACACTGCTCGTGTAGTATCCTTAGGAAACACGTGAATAATTAGCAGATACTATAAAAAGCATACAAGAGAATTATTTTAGCCTTTATTATTCTTAGTATGGGCGAACAATGTGTCTGCACATCCGTCTGTTACCTGAGTGCCGAAATTGAATTAGCACATTCACTTCCACTTGGACCTGTTGAATTTTGCGAAAGCTCCTTCCGCATTCTTATTTTTTTCTTTTCCAATTTATTTGTTTTGGGAGTTTGCACTGGTATGTAGTGTGTATTCATCTCCTTTATTCCTTGTTTTTTTTGCGCTATATTTCAAGGTTCAATCAGAATGAACTCACCACCTACTGCATGGGAAGGCTGTGTTAATTCTAGAGTGTCTGTAAAACAATCTACCTGACATCTTTGCCTCACGCCCCAGTTACTGAAGCTCACATCTCCGAGCACAGCCTTTCGATTTCTCTCATCCTCTTTTTATTTTCTTTTGTGTTCAATAGATCGAGTTGCCATTGTGCACCAGTCTGCGTCCTACGTGTTCCTGTCCTTTTGTCCTGTCTTTTTGTGCACTTGTTTCAAGTTGGTCCATGATATTTTTTATCATATATTCAATCTGTGTTTTCGTCTTTATACTTACTGCAGCTTTCCCAATTAGACGTGGCATTCACTTTCGCCATCCTGATGTGAGTGACCTGAGACGACACAGAATGTCAGTCTTCTCTGCTGAAGTCCTGGCTTCATGGAGACTGCCAAGACTGTTCATGGTAAGTGCTCTATATATTGAGCAATATAATAGCAACTTATTGCTGCTAGGATTGTTTTAACACAGACAGTATTTATATGCTGCCTTTAGCAGTTCTGATGCCACTCACGTGGAATGAAATCCTGTAGGGGAATTGCGCATTTCATTCGTAAGCGGAATTATGGTTTTACAGTAGTGCGTTGCGTTGCCTTGCGTTGGGGGATCGGTGGCCGACTGGGCTAGCGCACACCAACTCGGAGCACGTGGAGCGAAAGCTTGCGCTGCAGAACGCAAGGATCCTGGGTTCAATCTCCACCCCTGCCCATTTTGATCTGGATGAGCATCGTACCGGCGTGCGATCATGTATCACTACTGCGTGGTGCAGGTTAAGACCCCAGGCTAGCAGTCATACTGCACTGGCTAAATTGCTCATCTACAGCGAGCAACTCATCGCAACTTTGAAATGGCTGACCAACTACACGCTGTATAAAATCCACAGAACCCCACAGAAGTGCGTCACTACTAGCATCCAGTATTGCTTTGTGTTTTGTATTTGTATTTTGTATTTGTTTATTTCGTGTTCCCAATAATGGCTGAAGCCTTCCCATTGGTGCGCTTGTTAGTAGCAACACACCAACACGAACGAACGGCGAGAGTGGTGAACAGTGCCACTCTTGCCGCTCGCCACCGCGCCGATTGTTTTCGGAGAACTTTGCAGTATTGGTCTCTGTGGTATTTGTCATATATCGCACATGGACACAACCAGGGCGCTGTACCTACAATTCAACACTTGCAAGACTTGCGTGAATACACCCTGTAGGTGCTTGCACTTTCAGAGTCATTTTAATGTGCAGAAATGATAGAATGGATGCTTGGGCGAGTTGGTGAACCGTATTCTACGGTGACAGCGCAGAGAACAATCGCACTCCAGATACTCGGGAAGACAAGCACACGCGCTGAACTTAAAACTTTCGTGTATTCGACTACTTTGTTCTTCTCTTCAACGTCTGGATTGACTTTTCAGAACGTGATAAGGAGAAGAAATAGCACAAAATACAAGAAAAAAGCAAGAACAGCACAAAAAAAAAGAAACGAAAACAAAAAAAAAAAAAACTAAAATAGGAAGCCTTTACAAGTCATCCTCTCCCTCACTGCTATCCTAAGATAGAAATTGGTGCTTTTTGGTCGACAGCACTATAGAGGACTACTTACACACTTGTTCTTCAGATGCTCTATTTTTGCGCTTCCATTATTTCTCTTGTCAATGTGTCTCGACTCTTACCTATTACGGAACAAGTTCAAAATGTGCTACACAACCACAGTCCGGACAGTGGGTTCCCAAATGTCCAGCGGCGACTCAGTGGGTGTTATAAAAATGCTCCTTTAAACAATGATTTAAACACCTGCCAGTCTGGTCTACATAAGTGGTGTGGTAAGGAGCATGTAGGCCAGACTGGCGGGTGTTGAATGATTGTTAAGGAGCATTTTATAATACCCATCGAGTTGTCGCTGGACATTTGGGAATCTACTGTCCGGATTGTGGTTGTGTAGCACATTTTGAAACTTGTTCCGTAATAGATAGGTTTGAGACACACTGACAAGAGAATAATGAAAGCGCAAAGAATAGAGCATCTGAAGGACAAGTGTGCAAGTAGTCCTTCTATAGCGCTGTCGACCAAAGAGCTCCAATTTCTATCTAAACGATAGCGTGAGGGAGAGGATGAATTGTAAGGGTTTTCTTTTTCGTTTTTCTTTTTTCTTTTGTCTTTTCTTTTCTCTTCTCTTGTCTTTCGCTTTTTTTCTTGTATTTCGTGCTATTTCTTCTGCTTATCACGATCTGGAATGTCAACCTAGACGGTGAAGAGAAGATTGAAGTAGTCGAAATAAACAAGTGTTATAAGTTCAAGCGCGTGTGCTTGTCTTTTTGAGTATCATGGTGTGTGATGTTTCCCGCATTGTCTCCGTAGATTATGCAAAAATGAATAATGCACATTGGCATATTGTCGGCCAAAGCATGTACACTTGTTCCGAACTACTGATCTCCACAGAATCACAATACCATTGTTATGGTGTTAGTGGCCACGGCAGAGTCTATACTTTGCTTTGCTCCAGTACTTTGTAAGGGGGGACGCTGTAATCCGATTCTACTCAATTATGGTGTACTAGATAGCACTATATTTGCAGAGCTAGTCTTCGGTTTTTGTAGTTCCACCGAAATATATTTCAGCTTTTAAGTTACTTGTTATTTAGCATGTAAATTTACAAGCTTATCTAGATTGAAGGCAGCAAATATCTTGCCAGCCACTCAGGTACGTGTTTGAAGTATATAGCGTTAACATAATGACCCAACCTTTGATTTTTATTTGTCAGTGCCTCAAGCGAATTGTGCATGGTGGGATTGCTTTTGTTTGGATGTTCACATGATCTACAGAACATTTTTCACCTTCTACTGAGTGCAGCCCTCGCCGAACAGAAGCTAGCATCGACTAGGCCAAGGTTCCAGTCCATGGCAGTCTGCAAAGGTTGTTGATGGTAAGCTGCCTATATATACAGCTGTGGTAAGAGCAGCTTGTCCTGGGTGACAATTTTAAAAATGCATTTTTATGTTTTAGAAAGTTAAATTTGCATGGGCATACTTGCAATGTGAAACCTTACCAAGCCTGTTCTGAACTTTTAATCCTCTTGAGAATTCAATATAGCCGTTTGTGCTGCACACACACTGGCTACTTCGGCCAGGTAGAGACTTGATACATATGAAGGTAGACAGGTGAGTAATCAACTGCTCAGTGCCTGTCCATGGTGACGTTCTCTCCTTATCAGACGACTTACCACACTTGGTTCGCAAGGCATTTGAAAAGGAGAGCAAGTCAGCTGCTTCATGATGCTCCCAGTACTGGGCAGTCGATGATTGCTTGTTCACCTTCGTATAGATCACGACTGTACTTCAAGCTTGCAAGTGTGACACCTATCTGATTCAGCCTAGCAGTGGTGTGCTGAGCGGTATGTGTAGAGCTAGTTGACTTGTGTACAGACAGTGGCTGTGCAGTATAAAACAGACCCAATTGGGAACTTTAATGCAACCTTCTGTAGTCCCATTGATGATATGATATGATACACAACGTTTTATGGCGCAAAGAAAAAAATAATGCGATATAATCGTTTTCTAGACTGCCTGTGCGACCTTCAAGCTTGTCTTTTTACGTGCTGCGCAGTGAAATGCCCTCTATAAGCAATATTTTAGGGGAATCCTTGAGCTATATGCTGAAAGGAGTTAAAGCAGCAGTCCCGGCCGCATTCTCCCCTCTTCTGTATACTGTGCAAATGCAGACGGACGCGCACTTCGGATGCTTTAAACCTAAGGGCCCCTCATAAAGCACACGGCTTAATAAGCATCAATTGTTGTGAAGTGTTCGCGGATTTGGCTTTTAAATGTCATGCACATAGGAAGCACAATGGTGGTGTAAAGTACGCCGAAATCGTAATGGTGCACTTTAACTAGGGTGACCAGACGCCCCGTTTTGGCCGGGACAGTCCTGTTTTTGAGGTCCGCTTCTGCCGTCCCGTCTTTTTGTAACAATGAAGAACCATGTCCCGTTTTTTGTCCCAATAAAGAACCATGTGAGTTAAAGCGAACCGCAACTATGTCTACTCGTTACAAGTATATTTTACAAAAATTACCGTAGGTACTTACAAAAATTTACCAAGAAAGAAAGATTTAGAACTGTTCTTGCCCACAAACACTCATTTTCTCGCGAAGACGCGAGTGTAGAAATATTTCTTGAGCTACCGGATATAGCACTCATGTGTGATTGAACTTCACATATATATGTGGGAAGACTTTTACAACCGAGTCTTGCCGGATAAAGTCCTGCTTTGGAAACTTCGGTTGTCGGCAAAATACTCCCACACCAACGATGGACCCGAAGCAGGACCTTCCAAATGAGTGCATGCAGCTGAACCGTGAGTGTGACTGTTCCCTAGGCCCTGAGGCATTAGTGCAATATGGTAACGTTTTGAAATAAGAGCAGTTCTTTCATTAATTTTTTTCGACCAATCTATATCTTTAGTACCCCTTCTTCCACTGGCTGGGATGTCCCGTTTTCTACCTTGAGGAATAGGGTCACCCTAACTTTAAGGTTATATTATACAGGGTATGTTCAGCGAAATGCGGGCCAAATCGTTTGTGCCAAAACTATACATCGCACAAAAAAAAGTCTTGTGTTGTTTTGGTCCTGAGCCAGGGGCCTATTTAGAAAAATTAATACAAAGCAATGTTGCTAATAATGTGTATGTGGGCTGATTCTTGTGTTTGTTTTTTTCTTCCAATTACAGCATACACGGAGGGTATCTCCAAGGAGGAGGAGTGGATCCCCGCCCCTTCCCGTTTCGATCTGGATGAGCATCGTACCGGCGTGCGGTTGTGTATCACTACTGCGTGGTGCGCGTTAAAGACCTCAGGCTAGCGGTTGTACCGCGCTGGCTAAATTACTCATCTACAGCTGAGACAGCAGACGCCCACTGAGGCAAACTAACTTCCGACTGTATAAACATACACACAATTTTTTTTTTTTTTTTGAGAAGGAGTGGGATTATGCAGAGGGGCTAGTGGGTTTTTCTATGGGTACGAAGCTGTCCGAAGTAAGGTCAGAATGGAAAAAGCACCACCAAGTTCCGCCTGGTCCCAAACAGCCACAATAATGAACACGGAACTCAGAAAAATAGTAATGCGAAGGACTTACGCAGGCAGCCACACTTTTTGAGTTCGCAATGACATTTGATTATGATCACAAATATTCCTGCTTTGCTCAAGGTCGCCTAGTTTACACACCACATTGGTGATCTTTAGCGCAGCAAGAATATTTTTTATCAGAATTAAACGTCATTGTTGACTGAACAAATGTGGCTGTCTGTCTAAGTCCTTCGTGTTTTTATTCTTTTTACTTCTGTGTTCATTATTTCTTTTTTGTTTCTCATGATTTAGTCCTTTGTGTTTTTGTTTCTTATGTGTTCATTATATTATTTTTAATTTTTATGAGGTTTTAGTTAAATATATGATGCCCTCGTCATTTTCTAGTCCGGGAAACAGTGGTGACCTCATCGTGTTCAAGGAGCAGTAATGACCTTTTCATCTTTTATTGCTTCCGGCGAACAACGGTGTCTGTGTGCGTGTGTGTGTGCGGCGTGTTAATCACACGGGATGATTTGGCGACCGAACGGAAAGACAAGGCCAGCGAGGAGCGACTGGGGGACTTTGAACATCACACGGTGCAAGGAAGGACTTCAACGACGAGGCTAGCAAGCAAGCCCTTGTCAAAACTGCTGTGCTCGACCGGAGAGTTGAATCAGAACTGTGACTCTGTGAGTAGGAATCAACGACTTTGGAACTTTCGTATAGTTTACAGCTTAATTGTTGCCTTCCGTTTGTTTTATTTTAATAGGTGTGTTTGTGCTATTACATTTTTAGTCTATTTTAATGGTTGTCCGTGCTATATTACAGTTTTGTTTCTTATAATTTTTTCTTGAACGGGGGAAGTACTTGTTTAGAGTTTTGGCGCTTTTATGTATAAAACTTTTTTTGCAAACCATATTCTCGGTCTGCTCCCTCGACAACCAATCCCGCCAAAGGGCTGTGACTTTCCGACGTCGAATGATATGTTACAATGTTTCCTAACTAGCGATCGCCTGCATTCTATCTTTGTAGCATACATGTTTGTCAAAATGACAAATTCCGTTCCAGGCCAATAAAGATTAGTCAGTGGCCTATTCTGTAGATATATCTACGTAAACACACGTTTGGCAGTTTGGGATAGCAGTAAAATGTATATTTTGTGGATATTCATAGAAATTCATTATATGATCCCATGTCTGGACCTGGAAAGTATGGTACCTGCCCCATGGCAATAATTTTCATGTGATGCTAGAAGGAGCATCACTTGAAAATTGCTTTATATGGGGTGGGTACCCTATTTGCCAGGCCCAAACACGGGATCATATAAAGCAGTCTATATATGATATATAAGGAATTGGGCAGATATGGGTATATAAGGAATTGGGCAGATATGACTATATCCATCCAGATACGGCCTGATTATGCATATCGGACCATATCTGCCCAATTCCTTATATATTCATATCTGTATTTTTTAATATAAGTCCATATATGACATTTTTGTAAGGGACACGCAGACAAGGTTCTTAATGAATGTCTAAAAATTATAATAAGTGCGATGTTGGTACCAACTGGCTTTCCAAAAAGACAATTTTTAGACACTGCACTCTGTTTATTACTTTATGACGGCTAATGTTACATATAATTTTTTTATTTGGTGTTACAAGTTTTTTTGTTCAACATAACTCACCCTGCGGGCCTAGTCCGGGCGTGCAAGGTTCTCCTGTTGCAATAAACATAAACATACGTGTGTTAAGCAGTATAATATTACGTTCGTTTTTATATATCTAAAAATTAAAGTATTAGATAATCAGATGATTATTGATAAACAATAATAAGAATATCATTTCAACTTTCCAATAAAATTCTTTATGATTCCCCAACTTGGGGTTGCTCGTCACAATGACCTATGTAATTTGCAATAACCAGAAACCATTTGCAATTTACAATACCCTGGAGTCACGTACAATGTTTCTGACAAGTCATTATTATCATTTGATAAACATTTCCGACATATTAAAGCAGTAGGCACTCTCAAATCAGTGGCATCTCCAGTGTGATATAAAAATTAGACACCCGCTCTTGGTTTAGGCTTTTCTCTCTAGCTGGTCTAAGATTTAATGTGCGACCAACTTTTACATCGATTATTTATGGGTAGTTAAAGGCAAAAAAATACCGAAATGCATAGAATTTTAAGAAGGTATTAACCCCAACGACATGGGTTTGAGCGACTGAATAATATCAGGGTTTAAAGAAAACAATCATTTGCGATACAAGGAGCGAAAGCCTGTAGGCGAGCTGGTTAGGAAACATAACGTTCTAAACCCGTTATTTTATTTCTCCTTTTATTGGGGTTTCGATTGTGCCATTTCCGATATTCTGTTTTTCTCGATTTATTACTAATTTAATTTGCGGCGTTTTAAGAGTGAAATACAGATCAGCTAAAAAACTCTGAACCAACTTGCATCCACTGTTCTTTGACCTAATGTAGTCAACACGATATACTCTGCAGAGATCAGGGGAATCCGCAGGCTTGGGTTTTGCATTACTCTTGAACATTATTTATCAGTGCGATGTGGCTAAATATTGACCGCAATAATTATCTTCATAATAAACAAACTTGGGGTCGCTTGTTCACATGTCATCCCAAGGTAAATTAAGTAATAGCAGTGAAAGCGCAGGCCGGCTGGTGTAGCATTGCCATTTCTTTAAATTACCCGAGACTGGAGAGAGAAAGATATGTGGCATCAAAACGTGGAAGAGAAAGGGAAAGTGATAGGAAGACAACGTCTCGAACACAGCTAAAACAATTTTTTTTTTCAGTTCTCTCTCTTATATACCCCCTTTCCCATTGTCGCCTGCCCCCGCACACACAGTCTCCGCTTCCCAAAGACACAGACACCGCGGACACCCAGAAAAAAAATATAGAAAAATAAAAAATTAGGCGACACATGTATCTATCTCCCATAGGGTCGAGAATAAATTAAGTGGTAAATTAAGTGTGACGAAAATAATCTTTGGAGAAGGGGAACAAGAGGGACAAAGGACAAACACAAATCTCCAAATACAGCTGTTCAGTTTACTTAATGATTCCCAAACTAGTTATAGATATATAGCTCGAAACCTCCAGAAAATATGCAACCATAATACCAATTATACACTCAACGTCGGACCACAGACGATGTTTTCTATCAGTCTGTATTTTTTATATTGGGTACTATATTAGCGACAAATAAAAGTAGTAGAGACGTTCAATTCACTAGAAGCAGCACACTGGTAGAGGAATTCTAATACCGCCCTGGGTTTCCTCTTTTTCCATTAGGTAATTTTGTATTTAATACGCGAGTACATCACTGAAGTAAGTGCGGTTATATAGAAGGTTCATATAAGGGGCAAACAAAGCCACTAATAGGTCAGTGATAATAGCGCTACAAAAGGCATAGTATTTGATAGAGCTGCTAACATTAAACGAATATATTTCAATATTTAATAGATACGTTTGAAATATTTACTGCTGGTCCAACTCATTGAGCCGTACTTCTCTCCATAAAAGAATAGCCCGTGGGTGGTGTGGGCGGGGGGGGGGGGGAAAGGGGGTGATCGTGCGTTCCCCTCCTTCCTCTCCCTCTTCAATCCTCTACTGTACTCGTGTCTTTGTATTGCACCTTAAATATTTCAGCCTGATTTGCAGCGTTCAACGAACATTTCGGCGCTCCGCTACAAACAGCTTTTTTAGGAGGCGAAGGTCGTTTTAGTGCTTTGTTCATTCACTCTTTGCTTATGTTATTTAAGAATACCATTTTGACGCATAACAATGTCAGCCTGCTTAAGCATCGCGCCAAATTTCGTGCTTTCCTCATGGTTGGTCGTGCAGAGCCAGCAAGGCGGCTAATACTACATATACCTTTATAAATATTTGTTAAAATTAACTTACCGGGCGGATTCGGGCAGGGCGTAGAGCTACCTGGGGGTGCACAAGAACAGACACAATATATAATAAATATAAAAGAGCGTATTTTTTAAATTTAATTTATCAAATTTAGAAGTTGGAAATCCGAGTAATATTCTTAAATATATGTGAGATGAACACGCGTTATATTATAACTAATCTTCTGATCGACCAAGTTGTGATAGACTGGCTATCGATCAACCCTAGGCAAGCCACCTGTGGTTGCTCGGTGAAAGAACAACCACAATCATAAGGAGATCATGCTAGGGACGCTATCATGACGTCCTTATGTCGTGAACTAAACCTGTCGGCTTACATTCTTAGTCCAAAAATATTTTAATAAATATGCAACTTGCAATGACCGGAAACCATTATAGCATATATTCATTCACCCTGCGTTCACATGATTTTTTCTAGATGCCAGTTTTTATTATTTGTTATAAATTGCTGAATTCTTTGGAACCTTCACACTAATAAACGAAGTAATATTCGCTCTAGTTTAGTGCCGTTTAATCCAGGTGGTTTAATATCTAATGCGTGACCCACGATCACACCAATGAAATATATCTGATTAATGCAAGGCTCATTATGGTCTGCGCAGGAAGAAAAAAACAAGTACCGGAATATACAGGGTGTTCCACGTAAATTGAGGCAAGGTTTAAGAATATTTTGGTACATTTCAGGAAGACGAAACCAAGCGAATAAGTTAATTATATGTTTGGAGCAACTCAGGCTATTTTAGCGCTTTGCCCAATTAACTCATTAATTTAGGTTAATTATTGAACTTTGAAATATTCAATTTACAGGAAAAATTGTAACGACAAAGTTGTGGAGGGCACTGAGAAACATCCAATTAAGTGTTTTTATCAAGAAGCCACTAGGCGGTTCCTTTTTCCGGGCTTGAAATAAGTGCCCGAATTATGAAAAGAAAAACGAATTTGTCTAGAGCGCCCAATAACCAGAGCGCTGCAAAACAAATTGCACATGCGCAAAATCACAAGTTTGTTTTTTCATAATCCGCAAATTATTTTCTAAGCCCATAAAAAAGGTGTTATTTTTTTTCTTTATAAAAACACTGAGTTGGATGTTTCTGAGGTCGCTCTACAACTTTGTCATTGATTCTTTTGCTCTAAATTAATCATTTCTCAGTGTAACTAATCTTCGTTAATTATTAATTGTGCGAAATACAAAAATATCCGGACTTCCTCAAAACAATTAACAAAATTATTCGTTCGTTTTGGTCTTCCCAAAATTCCGCAAAATGTTCTGAAACCTTGGCTCAAGTTACATGGAATACCCTGTATAGTGCTACTGAAAAGCTTTTAATTCTAAATAGCAGTTATCTAAACTTTATATCTTCTGACACTTGAGTGGTATGCTTGAACCCATTATTGTAATCGGTGTTAAAATAAAACATACATTTGTAAACTTTTAATCTACTCTAACTTACATTGTTTTAAGGTAACTACAACTAACTACAACAATGAAAGACAAGGGAGTTACTAAGCTCTGATCCGAGCATACTACCATATTTCGATTAATTTAAGGATTTAACATGTCAAGCTGTGCTTTGATCTAGAGCATCGACAGCCAGTGAATTTAACCTTGCGCATCAAAATGTTTCCGTATGATGCGCACTTTTCAGCGAAGAAATACACGTTCGATGACTAACGGAGTCTCTTTGATTCTGAAAGATTCGACACGTGTCATGCTTCTGTATAATCTTTTGCGATGTTATTGGAGGGTCTCAGGCTCTCTGCATCACTGTAGTGACCAAGACCTCCAAGCCTAAAAGCAGATTAACATGTCTTAGCGCTATCATTATTTCACGAATTTTTCGTCTTTTCTGATGGACGGCGTGAAAACCCACATGGCGGCTGGTATTACATAGTAGTTTTTGTTTTCCGGTATATATTTTACATCTGTGAGCAAAAATAAGTTTCTTGTCTTTAAGCATATTGTGCAAAAACAAAGTGCAGCGGATTAAGAGTAGTCGTAGTTGATTTGACGTAATAAGACAGAATTCATTGTCTCTTTAATCTCGTATAAAGTCCACATATAAAAAAGAACACTGAAGTGCAATTTGTTTGCGTAAATTTAAGGAGGTTAATTGCGAGCAAAGAGATTATTAAGATCACGAGAAACAAAGTATAACACGTAAAAAACATGGGCTTACCAAATATTTCTCCCATGGAGAACGTTACTGCAGCGAGGAAGCAAATGGCGATGAGGGTTGCCTTCATCTTGGACGGTAGATGTCGACTATGCCGATGCATATTTTGGTACGGGTTTATATAGTGCTCTGCCAGCAAGGGGTTGCTTGTTCTTCACATTTTTGTTTTTAATATTGACACAAATGCAATGACGCATACGTGCATTGTTTTCTAAACGTGTCTAGTTTTGTCAAGAAGACAATTTTTTTTTTACCTCCAGTCATTCTGTTGGCAATTGTTTCTGCATTCGTCGTTCTAAGGATTGTTTGAGAGGAACAAAGAGGACTTTGATCCTTTGCTTTGTGCCTCTGCTGATTTCTTGTCCACGTGAATACTTTGAATAATCTGATATTAAAACCCGAGCACGACGAAAATATATTTGAGAACCACAGAAAGCACTAAGGCGAAAAGTTTTTCTTTTTCATTAAAAAATCGAGAGTTGTGGTTCTCGAGTTAAATAAAACATAAGTTCGGTACCTTAGTGTTGGTGTACGCTCCCTAGACCTGTACACTTTAAATAAAGAACTTTATATATCATATATTGCCGCGTGCATGGCCGAGAGGAAACGCTTCTCCGTACTTCATTTATTTTATTTATTTATACATACTGCTGGCCCGTGGGCCGTGGCAGGGAAGACCAACATATAACAAAGCGATGCAGTTCATACCTCCAATACAAACTTTGAACAATACTATATTTACAAAATGTGATACGAAACGCGCCCATAGCACAAAAGAAAACTAAATGCACGTAAAAAAAAACGATAATTACTTTAACAATAACAATATGCTGACCACAAAATTCAACAATAATCGAAGGCACGTGCCGTGTACATTCAAAAGATTTGCGTTTACTCCTAACCAAAATGATTCGACGTTCCATTCGTATGCTCGAGATAACAGATAACGAGGCCGACACTGCCGAAGTCAGTCTTCCGAGTGTTCGATGTTCGAACGTTCTAGTTGGAATGTCTGAGATAGGGAGTGTAACTGATAAGGAGCAGCATGGCCTTGCCGACTCTCTCTTGACGACGAGAGACTCTCGCACCATCGCGCTAACCCAAACCAGCCAGGTGTCACTCCAACGTCTCGACAGTATCTTCTGCCGCCTTTAAAGGACACATGCAAAGAAAAAAAAAACATTTTTTTTAAACAGCTTAGATGGAAAAAGGATATTATAAAATGATTTTACAACGAAGAAAAATATTTTTTAGAGCTATATTTACGGCGCTATACGAATTTGTAGTTGGCGCCCGCCGGAGCCGCCGCTGGTCACGTGGTAGGCCCGCGCGCCGCCGCCCTGCGTCGCCGGAGCCGTAGCCACGCCGCCGCCGCACGCTGAGCGTTGTGCGAACGCCGCTTCAACGCGTTTCTCCACGCCGCCGTCGCCGCCGCCGCACAAGTTCGTCTGGTTCGGGGCGCCACCGCCGTCATCTGACCGGCGCACAGGTCGATCACGTCTGCTTGCGCTTTTTCAGGAGTTTCCTTTGGGCTCTAAAAGTTACTTATTCATCTTAGTTTTTTGTTATACTTTAAACAAAGATGAATAAGTTACTTTTAGAGGCCATAGGAAGCTTCCGAAAGAGCACGAGCATCACGTGACAAATAAGGGCCCGTCAGGTGATAAATAAGGGCCACTTTCCCGCGGCGCCCGCGGGCGCCAACTACAAATTCGTATAGTGCCGTGAATATAGCTCTAAAAATTTTTTTTCTTCGTTGTAAAATCGTTTTATGATATCATTTTTACATCTAAGCTGTTTAAAAAAATGTTTTTTTTCTTTGCATGTGTCCTTTAACGCTCACTGCTGCTTTCCCGAATGTCGTTTTTAGAGCGCAGCTCTTGGGCGCCCGTTGCCGGCTTGAGCGGCGTCGGCGTCGCCGTCGGCGTAACCACGCGGTGCATGATGGGTAAATTTCCCCGCTAAATTTAGTGGAAAAAGTTTCACGCTAAATCTAGCGGAAAATTTTCCCCGCTAAATTTAGCTGAACATTTTCCCCGCTAGATTTAGCGGGGAAAATGTCCCGCTAGATTTAGCGGGGAGACTTTTCCGTTAAATTTAGCGGAAAATTTTCCCCGCTAAATTTAGCGGAAAATTTTCCCGCTAAAGGTTGAGGTCACGTGACCCCCCCCCCCCCCCGTGCTTTCCCCTCCTCCTCAAGAGCTGCGCTCTAATTCGGCGTTACAGGGAGTTGTAAACGGCTTTCATTTTTTTTTCTTTTGTTTCTGGGACAAGTTAGCCAATTAAACCTTTATTTTCGGATTTACGCTTGTAGATTATTTTCCATCCGCGACAATATTTGGTGGAGATGCGGGGTAACGTTCTATTCTCCTTCCGCGTACGCCTCCGAGGAGCCGCCGGACCATTTCGATTTCAAGCCCCGGTGAACTTTTTTTTGTGGAGCCAGACGAAACCCAAGCAAGGCCAGCCGCCGGAGCTTGGTCCATTGGTAAAACAGGCAAGAAAAAAGTCTACGAACCATAAGATAGTTCCCCAAGGCCAGCCGACAGAGACCCCTGCTGCTGCATCTCTCTCCGTGTTCCTGTCCACCGTATCTCGTACGCATTCTCCCTTCCACGGCGCCGTTTACGAAAACGTCGACGACTGGATACAGTAGTGCGAACGGGCGGCATGTCACAACTGATGGACAACAGAGCAGAGCGCCCAAACGTAAATTTCTCACTGTTTGAAACGGCCCGCCGGCTCTGGTTTGAAAACTGCGAAGCGTCAATTCCGTCCAGTGACATGTGCGAAGAGCAGTTACCCTATGCCTTTGCGAGCCTGCAACGTAGGAACGCTCCAAAGAACTACTCCAGGCCAGAATTCAAGGACCGAAGAAAAGCATCGTCGGCTTCGTCGAAGACGTTCTCTGACTTTTCAAACGCGCGGATTTCAAAGCGCCGGAAGTAAAGAAGCTCGAAATTCTGCTAATCCCGCCTGCGACCGTCGAGGAATCCGTGACAAAGGCCACAAACATCAAGCAGGCCCTCCAACCGCGAGCCACCCACTACCAGCGCCTGCCCAGCGTCGCTGCCCCCGCCTTGGCAAGCCTCAACGTCTGCACTGTCCTCCTTCCGGAAACATTTGAACCTTTTAGAGCAGTGGTTCTCAGCCATGAATGTGTCGAGGACCCCTTGCGGACCGCTGGCAGCGATGGGGGACCCCTTCCAGCGGGGGGGGGGGGGGGGGTGGGGGGGTGGGGGGGGGGGGGGTGGTACGTAAATAAGTTAACACGTCTGGAGCATGAAACAGGTGCCTTTTATTGCTGTCTTAGTTCCGGAAGCAGGTTGCAAATTAGTCACGGCCGGACTAAAGTACAAAAAACGTGCGAAATAAAAAAAAAATTTTGTTGAGGGTCTTGCGGACCCCCGTTTGAGCACCACTGTTTTAGAGCTTGACCGCTCGGTACTGAAATAAATGTTAAAGGCTGGCCTTTAACATTTAATCTCCAGTTGGTCAACCCTTGCTTCTTGTCTAACTGCAAAATGGACGTGGCATTAATTAGTCTCAAGGCTGCACGGTTTAGATATCTCGCGTACTTCCCCATTTACGAGTTCGAATAAATTATAAGATTTTGAAAATGGCTAGGTTTGAAGTCGCAAAGGGTGGAGACCCGCTCAATCGGGGCTATCAGAACTTTATACTGCCTCGGGAAGCACAGCCTCGGAAGCATTTGTCACCGGGAATGCGATGGCAGAGCTGCGGAATAAAAGTGAGACTGGCGGCATGACAGGTGTCGCTGGCAGAAAAACGCGTATTTTATAGTGCTGCGCGCCTTTATTGGTGTTGCCAATACATATACGTTTCGCCGCGCGTCCTTCGCCGCTCGTCACTTCCCAACAGCTCCCTGTAGCGGAGCGTTAGTAGAGTTTACTGTATTCGGCGCCGGTACGTTTATATCCAACACACGTGCCCTGGCCTGCGAGTCCATGCAGGTAAGAGATTTCGCAAGGGCGTTAGGTTGGAGTGGACGTTCTGTTGTCCAGGTCGACCTGATCGGTTGCGTGACAAAAAAGTCTCCAATTTTCCGTGTGGCACAAGAAGTGAATCGAAGAGTTTCTGCGGAGCCTGCTTCCGATTGACGTGCAAGGCTTAGGGGGCCTCGCTGCGTAAGCATGTCCTGCCATCCCACCGATCAAACTCACAAAATGAAGACTCCACAGCTACGCGTCAACCTCGGTACGTCGAAAGGTTCCTGCGACAATCACAATCAATGTTCTCGAAAAACAACGGACAAAAATGTGTCATCCCACCACGTCCTCCCCGGGCGTCCAACCAGCGCCATTTCAACCTGCGCACTGATACCCACCGGAGGATATAGGTGATGTCACTAATAAACTGGCACTTGATTAGCTGTGGAGGCCTCTAGCCATCCGCTGCGGTTCAACGGAATTTGAAATGATGTTTAATGAGGAGGCGAGTGATCAGTAGTTCGGACCGATGGACCGTCAGAGCCGGTTTAATCCCGATAAGAAGCCGCGTCTAGGACATGGTTGCCAGTCGTATAGGTCGTGCGGTTACAGTCACCTTGCCTACTTCGGTTAGACAATTTCCGCCATAATAAGCAATACAGGCTCCAGCTCCACTCAACTATCACCTCCTTGAGTCCCGCTTCGCGTCCAACCAATGGCGATCGCCAATGTTACCTGATGGAGTCTTGAAAATAGTGTTGAGACGAACTTCATTCCCTTCTTGAGCTCTTGGTTTTAGCAAAACGAGCCCGCCTTTCTTCTCTGTCACTAGCCAAACACCATCCCCTTTTGGGTTGCCGAGAGAGAATAGCCGAAATAGAACTGTTCATTAAGGCCACTAAAGATATGCTATCGCTTTAAAACTCAGTATGTATACGGTCATTCTGACGGCAGAATTTACAGACCATTTTAGCAGTAAGCTTTGTAGCGACGAGCGCGGGGTTGGCGTTGAAGTTAGATCGCTCGGCACTCGAAATTAGGCAGTTCTCGTAGGCCTATTTTTCCACCTCCATGAGGAAGACGCCGCTGCCTACTTCGCATACGCTGCAGTACCGTTTTCTGCAGAGCCCAATATGCCGTAGTGTGTAGCGGAGACTGTTGAAGGAAGGTGGTAACCATCCATGAAAACTGCCTGTTGGGTGTCGCCTTTTTGCCTTGACCGAATGCTTTCACTGTTTAGGCTATTCCAATGAGTGGTTTGCCACAAACCTACTTGTTCAGTGGCCGCCATTATGGCAATCCTACAATATAACGCGCAGTTTGCGTAATAATATCCAGGAATATTAAGCGTCCGCATGAAATCTTTACAAGTATTCTCGGAGATATTCAAGTTGTTTTAGGTCTTCGTAATACCTATCTCTAGCTCGTAATTTGAAGTGTGGTCGGTAGAGAACAATGCAGTTTGCGTTTACCTAGTGTAAAATGTCCTAAACCGTCGTCAGGTACAATTCACCTTAAACAATTAACATCTTTAGAAAGCTCTGATAAAATATTAAAAATATACCAAAATGTCCAAATTTCTTTTCAGCCTATTTCAAACTGACGAAAATTTTACTATCACTTATTTATGGTAACTAAACCAAGATCACGACTGGCTTATGAATTTGCATGGTATGACTATATGTCTTAGTATTGTTTATTTCTCTAAAAAGCACGAAAAATCTGCCTAATCGTTAGTGGAAAGTCATTGTCAAGCTAGTGCAATTCTGAATTGAATTCACATTACGCGTGAAACAAAAATGGACATGCGCCAGGGCAATCCGAACACAGACTTCGAGGTTTATATTTAAATACAACGAAATACCAGATTAGAGAAAGAACATATTTGGTGACGTCTCTCAATTTCCTATTACATCGTGGAAAGTAGTTTGCTATTGCTCGTTGTCTTTAATACCACTGTACTGAAACCTTGTGGCCGATCTACACCAGGCGAACATTATTCCAGCTTTGTTGAAAAACATCACGAAAGCATGCTTTAGTGTGTAGGTAATGTACAAAACTGTAAAGGTACCAATTACAAGTATTTAAGTTAGTGTAATTAGTTACATTTCATTAAATAAATAATTATAGAGCACAGCTCTTAGGCGCCCGTTTCCGCCTTTTTTGCGGCGTCGCCGTCGCCTTGACCGTCGCCGTCGGCATAGCCTCGCATTGCATTATAGGACGTTTCCCATAATGACGTCACGATAGTCACGAGTGACATAACGAAGGTCACTCCTGAAGGTCAAGACAAACGTCACGACCTCCGCAGTGAAGGTCACGTGAAGGTCACGACCTTCACGAGGCCTTGAGGAGTGACGTCACGACGGTCACTAAAGTCACGAGTGACGTCACGAGTAACGTCACGATAGTTGCGAGGAAGGAGGGGAGGAGGAGGGGGAGGAGGAGAGGAGGAAAATGGAGCAGTGGGAGAGTGAAGGGGAGGAGGAGGGCATACCTAGCTCCTCTCCGTACCCTCCCATCCTCCTCCTCAAGAGCTGCGTTCGAATTGGGCATTACAGGGAATTGTAAACGTCTTTCTTTTTTTTAAGTTACAATAAAATGTTTAGAACTCTAACAGTAACTTCCTTACATTTTGTGTAACTTGCAAATTGGCCTAGTGAATTACTTTCGGAAAGTTTCGACAATCTGCTCTCCTGAAGGCGTTGTTTTTTGCGAAAGATTTCATTTTGAAAGGCAAAAGTGTTCGGAATCGAAACCTATGTTAGGGTACGCTAGGCCTCGCAAGCCACCGCCTGATACAATCAACTTTCAACGAGTCGCGCAATGTTTATTTTTAGTGTTCCTCGTAAACCTTGTGCATTGACAGTGTTAAATAAATATTTAAACGTAAAATAGGGACTCTAACCAAAAATATTAATAAACATTTAAACAGTTACCCGACGCTTCGATACCAGTTTGGTCCCATCTTCACGGGTGAGAGACAGGAAAAACACTGAAAAGGTGTTAGTTTCGTCAGTTTTTACATCTTATAATTTTTTAGAAGTTATTGAATACGGTATAAACGGCGCAATATACAATTTCGGATTTTAAATCAATCATGAACTGTAGTTAAGGACAGTCAAAAGACACCCACGCTCTCAAATTATTACTTCTGCAGCCACAGGCATAGGTCCGTCGATATTCTCCAGAAATAGCGAACTTCATTGATTGTTTCACGCTCGGAGTTGGAAGTGGATGTGACATAGCCTTCTTCGCATGTTTGTAGTTGCAAATCTCGCACCTATAGTTTAATTTAGATAAAAATGTCAAGCGAAGTTGGCCTTCATACAGGTGTACTCGTCCGCGTCTGCGTGGTGAAAGCAATAAATGTTTATTTATAGTAAAACTGTAGGCAATTACCCTTTTAAAAATTAATCGGGATTAAAGCGTTTAATTGATTAATCGGTAGGTTAATCGATCAAGCGTCGAGTCTTATAAGAACCGAGCAACACTTGGACCACTCTTGAAAACGTAAAAACCCTTTCGTTGCAATTAAACCATATTGTATTAGCAATCGGTGAACTGGTATTGACTACTAGTCTATACCAGTTGACGGATTGCTAATGCAATTTGGTTTACTCATTATTTTAGTGATTTCAATCAGACTTTTTCGCATTATCATGTTCATTCTCTACGGCGTTTTTTTCTTTTCGCCCGACGGCACAACCATTGCATACGCTGAAATATTTTGCTATTCTTTAAATTTTGGAAGTTTGATGTAAATATTTGTAAAGCTCAGATATCAAAGCGTTGATGCATTGTATAGTCTGACCCACCTACGAATCGAATTCCTCGCACCTTAACTTTCCTTCCTTCGGCTTTTTTACACATTTTTCTTTCTCTCCCGTGAACGGAGACAACCTACCTCAATTGTGAGCGTGTATTAAAAACCACCGATACGGCCAAACGGCTGCACCTCTGCCTTCAAGATGAGCGAAACCGAATAAAAAAAGGAAACTACCACGATGTTATCAAATCGACTTCTGTTTTCTTGTGCCCCCAAACTCCAATGGTAAGCTTGCGACATATATTTGACACTAAGCCTGGATTGTACACAGACATTTTTAGCCTTAATATCTGACTGTCTGATGCCGAATGTATACGATCCATGCATGATTTACACAAAGCATTGTTCAACACCGACATTACAACTCCTCTCCTTACAAATGTGACGCGGCAACTTGTGAAGCGCAATAATGACTTCGACTGGGTTTCTCATACTCCCAGCAGATACCTCTTACTTTGAAGAATGCAATGTCTGAAAACTGTGAAATTCCTTCACTTGGTCTTTCTGTTGAAAACTTAATTTCCGTATTGCATTTTTAAGTTCGTACGGAAACGAAAATTGAAATATACAAATTTCGTTCGGAAATGAGTCGAGCATGGCGGACAATAACTGTAAGTTATAATCGCACGTTTGTATTTTTAACGACTAGCTATAGTTTTCGTTCCAAACGGTGCACTCGAGCAAGCGCTCGAAGAGAAGCGAACGGAGAGCGCGATTCGTCATGGGATATCCGGCGCAAACAAAAACAGAAAAAAAAAAAGATTCCCCATATTCGTGACGTCGCAAGGCTGGCGTGGTTATGAGCTTTGCCGTTGGTGGCGTTGTCAGCGTTGTGGTGGGGCCAATAGCGCCAACGCGTTACAACCGAGCCGTTCGAAGTATCCGTGGGGTGACGAGCGTGTGGCTAGCCCAAGGAGCAAGTAGCTTCCACAGCACTGTCAGCTTAGGTGTGAACGGAGTGGGGAAAGCAACTTCTGTCCGAGTTTTGAGCGACGGGCTAATCCTCAAGGTAGAAAATGGCTGTGTCCGGGTACACAAATGAGGGTCCGAGCAAAAGGGGAGTCCCTCCTTTCTGTCTTTTGGTACAATGCGCGATTTGTGAGTTGAGGAGGAAAGCTAAGAAGGAAAAAGTAGAAACATCGTTTAATGACCGCTTTAAACAGTTGAGCCTACTTCCAGAGAGCGGCGCCGCTCCGATGAAATTTGCTACGTCATGACTACGTAGCAAGTTCCCCAACGTTACTAGATTACCTCCCAAATAGGCTCCACGTGCATCCACCAGGTGCACATTGAAAAATCGTTTAATTAGCTTTAAAATTAGTTTTTCTGTGCTTTTCAATAAAAGACTGGTATTTCTGAGGTAATGCTGCAACATGCAACACATTAAAGCTAAAAAATGAGCACTTCTCACCATGTCTTTAGGCGAAAAATGATCAAACTCACAAACAAAATGTCATCTATAACTTCTAAACAATCGCTTCACCTATATTGACCACACCCTAAAACGTTTCTTCTTTCCCATCAAGGAATAACATATATATTTTTAACAAAGGCAGGAGCTAGGGCCGAACCAGTGCAAACACGTTCTTTTTGCGCGTATTAATGTCCACCATATCCCATGAGAGTTACTTTCAAATATTTTTTTTAACAACTCCCCAGTACTTCCCACATACTTGAAGGCAACCGAAGTCGGATATGAGAGGTCAGAATGCGTGCAAACATTTCGATGCCCTTACCACGTGTGGGATTGGCAATTGCTCTGAACTTGTCCGAAATATCTGAGAATACAAACTTACACCCGGAGACACGCGCACCCACATATGTACATGCGCATTCACACGCACGCACAAGCACATGCGCGTGCATGGTTCCGCGTACTCATGCAGGCACGCACAGACGTACATGCGCACGTGCGAAGGCAGCAGAGTACAGGAAACCAAATACCTAGGTGCTAGGAGAATCGCTTGGATGTAATCGTGATGGCAAGAGTAGCCGCAACCATGCCCCTGCTTTTACGATATTACTCTATAATGTTTGGAAATATTTTGTTCTGACAAGCATTTGTATTGTTTTCATTGTTAAATAGGAAGTTTAAGGAAAAACTTACTTAAACGGTTTTCCCCGTACACATAAAAAAAAATATCCTCGTCGCAAGGATCCATTCAAACGCGGTTTGGGCTCTGCGCAAGCGCAATGGCGATGACTATTTCTTCTCGTGCGCATAGCTTTTGCGTACGCTATTCTAAATCTCGCTAATGCGTGGTTTAGTAATGTATAAACTCTTGCATGTATGCACTGGTGCAACCTCCTATAGGCCCACGGGCTGTCGAGGGGCACCTCAAAAGTACCAAAAAAGTAAATAAATGAATAACGTAAAACCACTTTATAGATTGGCTGAAAATGTAGGTTTTCTTGAGTACACAGTGCGAATTGATCCATTCGATATTAGGAGGCTGAAAAAAAAAATGTCAACGTTTTACGACAGTTTGACAGCAGGTATGCAAAGTGTGAAAGAAAAACGATAAAGTTCAGAACACATGAAACGTAAAGTATTGCGTTCTTAAAACAATTTCTAACTCTTTTTGCATTTAGAAACACCTAAGAAGGAAGGGTCAAATTAATGCATTGGTTTCCATTACCTTGAAATTTATGTGTGTAAGATTTTGTTACGGATTCTTAAATCGTTTTTGCTAGGATTGGACGGGTTTTAAATTGTTTAATTTATTTTCATATTCTAACGAATAGTAATGTTCGCATAAATTGTTGCCCAAGTCCTCGAAGGAATGAATGCTCCATAAGATATTCTCGCTGTCTCGGTAGCAAAGTGAATTATTCTTTTTCCACCTTTCCAGAGAGAAATAAAAAAAAAACTTATTTTTCACGTCCAGCTGCAGTGTGAAGATTCTCAACCGCGTAGAACTTTGCGGCGTTTTTTTACGCTTTACCTTAGTGACGTTGCCCTTTTCATGTACATTTTTGATGATTCATCATCATCAAACAAAAATTTGAATACAGAGAAAAGTGTTTTCAGCTACTGTCCAGATCCTTTACACGTGGAGCATACCTTATTTTGCTAGATGAACAATGGCTGTTTTTGATTGAAACATAACCGTGTGTGCACGAACTTTTATGTAACTCAGATTTGCTAGGATCAGTGTTACGGGTTTAATTTTACAGTATGTTTCTGTTGAAATATCTCTTTCCGAAGAGAGCAGCACGACGATTTTAAACTTTCTCTCCTCAGGTAATACTAATGTCAGTGTATTTAAAAAAAAATAGAGCCCGATTACCTTCCCTACCAGCTACCCGGATACAAACAAATACTAACATAAAGACGACAAAACCGCCCAAGATGATTGGACGTTCTCAGTTGCCATGGCAATCGCCATTTGGCATCATTCAAACTCGGGAAAATTCGAAAAGCTCGTTCTGAACCTGTCCAAGATGGCTATGTGACATCACTGTACTGAAAGCGTTCCTCGCCAATACAAGCGTTTTTGGCACATGCTCATCTCCACATTTCAATGCCTCCAAATACCGATTCCGGATAGGGTGGTGGTACGAAGATGTACGCTTGTTTCGCCGGAGTGTGGACAGCAACATCTCGGTGTACAGGAAACATTTCTATAAAGCTACATGTCGCCCGCGAATTTCGATCGCTTCACCATGAATGAAAAGGTCCAGGAGAAGCTGCTCATTCCATGAACCAAAATGGTCACCATACGGGGAGCTTGGTGCTACTATTCAGGATCCTGTGATTTTTGCTACGACTGCTGAATGCGACGACCGCACACACACGAATGCTCACGCGTGCACACGCACGCTCACAGACGCAGGCACGCACACGCACAAACCTACGTGAGAACACGCAGACGCATGTGACACAGACGCCCAAACCCCCCCCCCCCCCCACACGTTCACGCACTCAAGCTCAGAGACGCGGCTGCAGACAATGGCTGCTGCATTACACGTTGCAAGGATTGTATAGAGTATATGCAGCTGGGAGAAAAATGTACGTCTACACGGTGTTGTTTCCCTGGTTTAGCTAAATCCCAATTTAAAAAAAAAGTCACAACTGCATTTTGTGCATGAAGACTTCATGCGCTAAATGCCCCACTATCTTAAACAATAACAATCTGTCTCAGCTTGAATATCTACTCCAGGCGCAGGGACATTTTCATGACGTATAATAACAAGACTCATTTTACTTCGAAGTATATACGTTTTGTCTTTGTTTGTACAAAAAATGAGGACCAAAATGTCATTCTTTATTTTTTCTACATAATGTCACTGACGCGCTTATGTACAGTAATATTAACTAGTGTTAGGTTTGTAGAGCTTTATTTATCATGAATAATTAGGTTTCAAATACCGCTGAAACAACAAATATAATACTAACTCAATGTAAAAAATGCACAGTATTAACCACGAGGCATATTTTTACCTGTGGCTCCCGATGGCACTCAGTAGGTGACGTACTATAGTCAGCACTAAAATACATATGTTGCCGCGGCTTATGTATGTTACTTCGGTGCGGAACCCTACTGAAAAAAGTTTTATGAATCTATATAAGAACTGATATGAAATATCCAAAAAATAATAGGCGACATATGAAATGATAAAAATTATCCAAAAACCGATGTGACATATGAAACTGATATGAAGTACTCAAAAACTGATGTGCGACTTACGAGAACTGATAAGCAACATATGCCAACTGATATACAGCATAGAAGTTCATATGTGATTAAAATGTTAACTTATATGACTTTCATATCAAAATTTGCAGTGTGTCCAGTAAACATATCAGAAATACATTCATACATGTTTTTTCAGTAGACGACGTGCCGCTCGGGAAAGCAAACACGGGGCTTGGAACCGCAGTGGAGCGGCTTGGTTTATTGGCTTTCAAATATTTACGGCATGAGCGTTTACTTTTTACTAAGAGATTCATTCCCTGAGCCGTTCAAAATACTTTCTGAATTATGACACTACTGAAAATAAATCAACATGTTGGCAATAATATTTATTGCTGAGGTGGTCACCGAGAAAATCCGTACCTTGAAAACGACCAGTATAAAAGGTGGAAACGCAGAGCCAAGAAGTAGGTATCAGGTGTGCTGTTGTATTCAAGTTTGTTGTGCCGTGTATGTGTATTGCTCATTGCATTTGTTCAGCTGATGCTAGTGGTATGCGTAAAGTATCTACGTGGTGGCGTGAGCAAATAAAAATATTTTTGTAGCACATGAACTGGAAGGTACCTAGCGCCACCTAGCCTAGCTGAAACTGATATGGATATATGAAACTGATATGAAATAACAAGTTCTGATATGAAAAACGTGTCCAATAAACATATTAGAAATGAATTCATACAATTTTTTTTTTCGAAATGTAAGCCTTGCTACGTGAAACAAATTAGGATGTTCGGGGTGTTTGGCTAATATTTTACCGGGATACTTGATTACCGCAATGAAATGCAACGAGGTCGCTTTCACAAGTATAGAAAAACTATACTGAATATTCAGATTACAAAACCACGCGGAATTTGGGGAGGTACAAAAATATATTGGCGCCTCACAATAGGGTTCAAAGAAGTGGTACAAAGTTTCAAAAGAGATCACAAAAATGGATTGAGAAATTCACGGACGAAGCCTATTTGTTCACGGCGTGGATCGGGACCGGGTGTTTTGTAAGCAAAGGCGATGATGAGGTAATAAGCCTTGGACGATGTTGAGGTTGATTCGAACTAAATGCAGAAAGAATACTACGACATCTTCTTTGTCTAAGTTTTTGAGTTTTCATAAAATAAATGCCGATTTTAATTTCATGCATTTTGAAGTAGCACATCATTAGCAATAAAACCAAAATTTTTTTTTTTGCCTGAATGATATACATTTTTAGAGATGCACGACTATTCCAAGCTTAAATAAAACTTAGGTTTACATTGTTTATGCTTTGGTGGCTCAAATCGCTTTCTAACTTAGACTCACTAGGCACGTAGAAACCGGAAGACATCCTTCGTTAGAATGCTCAAAGGAGCAGCACACCGACTTCAATTTCGATTTCATCGACAAAAGACATTAGCAACAATGTACTTGTTCGATCATTAACTTTTCTATATTTTTATAAAGCCCGAATATTTATGAATGCCCTAATTAAGGTTCTGGAAAGGACTGCTATTCACAACAAATATATCGCCAGTTGTTCCTTGATACGCTTCGGACGCTTTAGTAGCGAACGGGTTCAAATGAGAATCACCCTATCCTATCCTAATGCTGTTCGGGCATAGACCACTTTAACCTACTTCAGAGGTACTGATATTCGGAGCGCTTTTTTTTTGTGAACTTCAAATGCAGAATTAGATTCGTCTTGACAACATTATTAGAGAAAATAAATTACGTAAACAATTACACATATACACAAATGGGTATATATTGAAGCAACATAAAAGAAGTCTGCACATTTTTTTTTATTATTCTAAAGCGCGCCTTCACAAACAAAGAAAGCAAACAAAACGAATATATAAAAAAAATTATCTATAAAAAGTTATAACTTGGCGTATTGAGCTGTTCCTTTTCTAGAATATGTACCTTTTCTGCTCAGATTCAGGGGTATGAAATAAGATTCAGAGTAGATAAAAAAATTAAAAACAGCCAACTAATGTTTATCAAAGCCCCTTGATGTATTTTCATTTGTCTTACAAGAATAATTAGAGACGATCATATTTGAGAACCTTAAAGAGCGCGGTACTTAGAAGTAAATTGCGGTGCAAAACACGCTTGTGGCTTCTATCTTGCGGGTTCACACGACAATGGTCATCTGCATTTCTGAGAAACGCGAATCATGGATTTTATCAAGAGGAATTGATATTTTCAATGGCGGAGCGATTAGTGTCGGAAACAAAGTGAACAGCAGTTTAGTTTCCTCCCAACCCACAACACCCAACCATTAAAGGGGCACTGACAACCCAAAGGTCGTATTTTTTTTTTATTGTCTAAAACGATGCAACTTGTAGTCATAGACACGCAAAAAAAAAAAACGCATCGCGAAAAAAAATTTTCCCGCGAGCGCGCGCGCCTTTTTAGTTTTGGCATTTGTATTTCCCGCGGTCACCTCCTCGCTTCTTTTGATCGGTGACGTCAAAAATCAGGAAATTTAGAAGCTTTGTAGGTGACATTTCTATAACATTTAATAACAGCCATCATAAAACATGTTTTTTAACGCAATTGCGAACGCACTACGGCCCCTCTTTTTGAAATACCAGAAATCAGAGTTCGGTGTGATGTTGCTTCCTAGATTTGTACCCTCCCTCGGAAAACTTGGCAGCGCCCGTTGGCGAGTCGGAGAAAGACCGGTTTTTTCCCGCCGGCGCCTTTCTATCCCTCACCTCCTCCTCGGTCGGGGTCGCCGTGACAACGGCGGATGTCCGAAAGAAAGTCGAGTCGCAGGAGACCGCAAAATGTGACTCACTGCACTGGCGCGGACCGCGCGGGAACTTCAAATTCGGCATTTGGAAATTGTTTTTTTAATTCACAAATACTGAATTTTAAAGTTTCAAATTTTGAGGGTAATGTCCCGGCATCGTTTTCAATCGTTTCGGATAATAAAAAAAAATATGATTTTGGTGTGTCAGTGCCCCTTTAATGAACATTGATGGATGAACAAAAGACTACCTTTTTGCATAAATAGGTAAAATTCACAGGATCTCTTATGTTATCCCTAAGACGACTTGACGAAAGCCCAAGGGCCGATGCAGTTAAGACAAACACATGATTTGCTCGCTGATTCATCCTTCTCAATGATTTAGTCATCCTTCTCAATGTGCTGAATCATCCTTCTCAATGTGCTGAATCGTCATCTTAATTTGCTTAGTCATCTACTGAGTGGTCAGGTAAACGTTTTGGTATTCTTTTCGTGTCGCCGACTTGTTTTCTCTCAAGGACTTTGAAGGTCGACTAAACGATGAGATATATAAGGCTAGCGCCATAATAAGTTGTGTCAATTGTTAAAGCTGGATGCACTGGCGAAGAGCGAAACGTCACCATCAATGAATAAGCGCTTTTGCTTTGGTGTTGCTTCCCGGATACGAGGCGAGGACGAATTTCTCGAAGAGGTCGATGTCTCTCTCGCCCTTTTGGGTGAATGCGCCATCGACACGCACTCGGGAGTGATTGTGGACGCGACCAACCTTTGGGCTAAACCATACCATGTTCACCGGAAGCATCCATTTTCCGCATGCAAGATAAGCTGGCCTCGAAATGGTGACCGGGAGACTCCCTGAGGGAGGCCCTCGTCATCAGAGCCTCTACATTAGTTTTTCTAGTTTCCCTCTTCCCCCAAATTTGTCTTGTGCGGCAGCGTGGGGCCAATCAGGTGAATATGCCTCATAAGGCAGCAAAAGCACTTTCAATTTTTTTTTCCAATGGGCAAGGTTTAGTGGCGAAAACACAATAAACCAGCGTTTTCGAAATCACTGTGTTGGAGAGTTGACTCCTCTTCACCGGAGCCTATACAGCTGTCTTTCAACGGACCCTACCGTTGCACTCCTCAACATCGAGCTACGAATTGGCTTCTGCTTTGCAACGTCTTCTGGTAAGTGCAAGTCCACACGTTTCACGAGTACTGACGACGATTACAGCCCTGGAAATTGTTTACTACGTGGACTTAGGTGCTGCTTTTTGTTTAGGCGGCGTTCAAATCTTCCTCCACTCTAAAGAAGGGTGGAGTTTTAAACCCCTTTCCACAAAAGCTACACCCCAAAACTTCAGTTCGACGTACGATGCTGACGTTGAACTGACGGCCCCAAATCTTACAAGGGGCTTGATAACGGTGCGATATAAATTATTAAATATCTTAATTCCGAAGCAAAAGACTAGAAAACAAAACACTGAGTTTATGCAGTAGGGTTAAGAAACCCCGATTTCTTTTTTTTTTTTTTGTAGTCAGTAACACATAGACTCGGTTATCAAGCAGCTCGTGAAGTTTGTACCGTCGGTTATAAGCCAGTGCACTGTACGTCGAACTGAGGTTTTGGGGTGTAGTATATCTGGCGAAGGGTGTATGACAGCACCCATTCTAGAGTGTATATAAGACATTTCACAGCTAGTACAGTACAATCAAATAAGATAACTTATTTTTTTCATAATAATTATGAAGTGGAAACTGCCAAAAAGGCTGAAAATCAACTTGACGGGTCCTTGACCCCCTCAAAGGGCACACAAAAAAAGAGCTCGGTAAAAAGAAAACCTCTTGGTTTGACACACTTACTGTAAAATTCAACGGTTGCGCTCCTTTTTTACACGGCAACGCACCAGAAATGCCACCTACTGTATATCCATTTTTATTCAGCTTATGCGGAAAGGAAGATCCAATATACCAATATCTCACTGCTTATGTATACGTGAACAAATAGATAGGGTTGAAAAACCTCCAGGTTGAGTGTGTGTCATGTTTTCTGCGTCAACTCTTGCAACGGTTGTATGCTGTGTGCGTGAACGGCGTTGAATCATACTGTTCATTGTGTATATGTTTTGCAGTACTTCTGGTTTTATTATCAGTTTAAATTTTCACACATGTTCAGGACTGTACAACAAGGAAATTTATTTTGCCAAGTGGTTGTTTCCTTCATTCACAATGCGCGTTGTTGTTTCCCTTTTGTTGTTTTATTTTTGTACAGAATAACAATACATTTTGTTCTCTAATAAAACAAACAAAAGAAACCTAGGTTCAATAAAGTTTATGACTAGAGAGGCGTAAGTTCAACCTCAGGTTGAACTTATGCCTAGCGATTTCAGCCTTATCTTTTCGAAAAGCAATGCTGAATGCAATAACTATAATGATTCTTTTATGTTTTGACTTCAATACAGCATTTTAAGATATCTTTTTATTAACACGTCAAGTAGAAGGGATAGGTCAAGACGACCCTTGAGTAGACCGCACGTCATTCTACTCATTGGCATAACACGCTTAAAAACGCGTTGATGCACGAGCGTTATAAAATAAAATTAAGTAATCAAAGGCAGATTGAGCGTAGCTCACGGAAGTCCAACACATTTAAAAAAAATGCAGCTGATCTTCCACGCCCAATTCCAAACAAAGCACTCTCATGCTGCTAGCGAAATTAAGCATATTTAAATACATCCGGGAAAGAACAGGTACCTATTAGAGTCGCGTTAGGAAATAAATGAGGCATTGTTGGGGTATGACAATTTCGAGACATAGAGTGAGGTTAAGTTAAGAAAACAAAATCTGAAAAAAAAAATCCGAAATTGTATTTTCTTACATTCCGGTAGCAAAAGTTTAATTGCTGATGTAGTTCTTTAGAAATTAGAAGCAGGGTTTAAAATATTGTGTGTATTCCAAACAAAAAGCTAATAAAATATTTATTTATAATTTTTTGTTTAAATAAAATTTATTAGATTTTAATCACTGTAGCAACTACGTCGTTTCTCCTTAAAAATACTGCAAGAAAAAACATTTTTTTTTTCAGGGGCATAGATGAAGCACTGTATCTTTTTAAACACTTTTTTTCTAAAAGAAAAAAAAAACAACTTGCGCAATATTTACGACGGTACACGCAATTTAGAAGGAGATCATGACCCGCACTAAGCCCCGCCTACAAATCAGTGGCCCAACCCATTACTACTTGCCTGGCTTGGTTGCTTGAGCGAACACGCTAACAAGCGCAGTGTCTCCCTTTCGCAACACCTGGTGCGTCTTGTTTGGAAGTCCAACACCGCCTGCTGCTCGGACGAGCAGACGCGCGGTAGCCTCCGGTATCGTCTGCTATTTCACCGCCGCCTTTTGTTGTATGCAATGCCCGTGAGACGCCGACACGAAAGCTGCGCGTCGGTGTCCGTTTTCGCCTCCCTCCGTCGTCTCTTCCGCCCCCGTCTAAGAATGTCTCTAACAGACGATGCGACCATGAAAGCGGTGTTCCAGCGTTCCATCATCCTCGAACCATGGTTCAAAACAAGCGTGTAATCAGCGTCTATCGATTTGCGGTAATAAGTGACCGAAAGGGAATAAAAAAATCAACAGAATAAAGATACAGTCCTTCCAGCTTTACTGTTCTTGTTATGCTTTCCCCATGGTATCCTCGAGCAAAGTGGGTGAGCACCATGACTCACAATTTAAATGCGACATAGAAATATTGGCTTTGGGAGCCCAGGTGCACAAGAAAACTTGAAAGTTTGCCTTTCGAGGCGCAACGACGGGAATATTTCTAGACAAACTTGATGGGAGCCGAACACCCGATTGTCTCCAACCAAATGGCTCGCAAATTCTTACCTGTGTAGGTATCTGTTCGGTATTGAAACCATGGTCGGAGTCACGACGGTTGCGCTATTCAAAAAGCAGCGGGGCTCCTTTTACGGAAACCAACATCGTTATCCAGCATCAAGACAAGCAAAAAAACTAATCAAGCCAGATCGATCAAAATGGTTGATCTGGGACGGTAGGCTTAAGCCAGTCCCGCTACGAGAACAAGCAACCGCACAGCGCTTCTGAAGGCCGGCCCGTTCTTGCGGCAGTAGTTTGTCGAAAACTACGTCGGTTGAGGCGATCTTCCTATAAACTCCTCCGTGAACTATAAACCACTCGCACTCATAAAATTGAGGAGCTCAACGAGCTTCGGCTCATCCAGCACTTCGCAGACGCCGTCAGCCATGACTGTTACCATTTCGAACCAAAGCGGGTAGAAGCAATCTTGGAATACATTTGAGAACATTAGTGACTATGTCTTGATTATTTAAAAAAAAATGCCGATTAAAATGATAGTACCGCACAGAGATACCCCTTACAACCGACCTTTCGCACGTCAATTATCTCCCCAGCCACTGAGAGATGTAAGCACATATTAAGCACGTGGTGGGGCTATGGTGCCTGGAGAGCGTCATCGACTGATGTTTAGCGACCTTGCTGCATATACATCTCCAGCTTCGAAATTGATTGCGAGCATGGGGATGTAGGGAGTGATGACGACGAACGCTCTACATCGCCAACTTCAACAACAAGAACAACAACAACAGCAACAGCAACAACAACAACAAACAACGGGCGTCATTTCCAGTAGTGGGAAGAGCCAATAACGGCTACCTGAGCAAAAGACCCAAGTGAAACCTCGCAGGTCACGTATGTCGATTTCGTTAAATCGTAGAACCATCAAATCTTACAAGTAAGAAAACAAAAACAAAAATTCTCGCGGCTTTCCTTTTAAGATTAAAGGATTGAATCTAGATGCGTTATTCTATTGCTAGGAAGATGAAGACAACTACGGGAGAGGCGCGAACGACCATCTCGCGCCAGGCCCCACGGGCCGGCTTGGCCTCTATAAACCATTCTATCTTCTGTCATCACCTGTTCTGTCCTCTATGATGACAACAGCATTATCCTGACACTATATGGCAGCCCCCTGGTAAGTTTTCTGGACTGCACATGAATTGCGATAAACAAAGGTGTTGAAGTGATGAATGGTTTTCTCGCTAACCGACACAAATATTCTTTCTATCACATCTCGTATCTTGAATTCAACATTTTATTGCTCTAACTTTTATAATAGGCTGCTTTTAAAACTATTTATTCTTCATATTACCCATTTAGTCTCCAGCTGGATAACCTTGATTTAACAAAGAGACAGGAGTCACTCTGGGTTAACTATTTTTCAACAGTATCAGTCCCCGCCACTTCCGGTGTCCCCCAAGGCAACGTCTCGGTCCCCATTGTTTTTAATATATATTAACGATCTTCCGTCGCAAAATAAATCAGCTATCAGACTATTTGCAGACGACTGTGTTATTCACCAAAAAATGTCTAGTCCCATAAACCGTCACATCTATCAACATGACCTCGACGTTCTAAGTGCATGGTGCTCACAATGGCAGATGAGCATTAACCCCACAAAATGTAAGCTAATGAACATTTCCACAATCTAAAGGAAATCAATCATTGAATATTTATAACTAAGGCAGCAGCTAGAATTTGTACCGTTATACAAATTCCTGCGTGTACGTTTTTCAGAAACATTAGCTTGGAATTGAAAACATCGAGCGCGTATTCAAAGCTCACTAAAACACTAGTTTTCTTTACGATGGAACATTTATCTGGACCCTATAGCAATAAAATTACTTGCTTATAAAACATTAATTCAAATTAAACCAGAATATGCAAGCCTTAGATGACATTCAAATCCAAAATTACCAAACTTCTAAATTACAGCCTGTTCAAAACAAGGCTTCCCCGATTTCTAATAAACAATTTGCAGGCCTGAAATGGTGTATCCGCTTCTGAAATTCAATCTTAGTCTTCTTTATTATAAACTGGCTCAAAATCAACCGAATGCGTTATTACGTGCAATGTACCATTGCAACTCATACTTCAGAAACACCTATTGCCATTTTTTCCATCACATTTCCCCAAGAACCGATAATTCATGTACAAACACAAGACGTCTTTGTGTTTGTCTCCTCTTTGTAGCCTCCGTCTTGGGTTTTAGAAATGTTTAATTCATGTGAATTTCAGTAATTCCCTCTCACCCTGATTCTTTTTGTATGTTATCTTCTCATACTGTAAATTACAAAAGGGAATGACTTGCCAGGCCAGAGGGTTTCTAACGCTAATCATGAGTCATTTAAAGAGATGTGCGAGCGTCTGTGTCTCGAGTGAACAGTGTATAATTTACTATGCTTTAATTTCCTTATTTTTTGTTTTAATTTGAAAATGAGTTTTGTGTAACGTGTTAACCTGATTTTGCTACTTGTTCTCGGTTAATTACATATGATGAGATCATGTTGTTATGAATGTATTTTACAGCCAACCCCCTCATGTAATGACGTCTTC
This sequence comes from Ixodes persulcatus, assembly GCA_013358835.2. NCBI lineage: Eukaryota > Metazoa > Arthropoda > Arachnida > Ixodida > Ixodidae > Ixodes > Ixodes persulcatus. The sequence continues at coordinate 33,555 of JABSTQ010001871.1, forward strand.
AAAAGACCCCATCGAAGTAAATAAAGGAAATGAAATGAAATGAAATATTATAGAGGCACTCTGATAAAATTCTTATCATACACTTTTTCGAATTGCCAGATTCGTGCCTCCTGCACGAGAAGAAGCTTTATCGCATCAGACACTTCAACACGTGTTTCGAAATATTTTTTTGAAAGTGACTTCTTTAAAGGTTGACGCTCGGCAAGACTCTACTTGGAAACATATGTTTATTTTCATCGACAAAAAGTTAATCAGTACATATTTGGTAATTATTTTGCTTATTGATGTTTTTATGAAATCCCTGAATTCCGTCGTGTATGGAAGTTTGTTCCCGAAAATATTTTTTTCTTGACCATCCTACATGTAAGATGTATAGAAAGCGTTCGCTTATTCACCCGGTATAATTCTCCCTTCATAATGAGGAGTGTCTCTAAACCCACTAAAGTACCGCTTGTTTCGCATATCATTACCCAATACATTATAAGTGGCATTGGCACGTAATGGTAATCGAAGTTTCTGTTCTTCGGGAAGTTTATTTCAAGTGCAAATCTTGGAGCATTCAAATCGAGGTTGAATCCTAAAGTAAGTACCGATATTTTGTTTTGAGAAATATATCGTATTTCTGTGTAGAGCGATATAGATCACGCTTCGTTTTTGTTCTTTGTAGGTACTAGCAAGTGCACTCTACCGTTTGTACATATCCATATAAAATTCTGTTGGACAGGTAATCGGGACGCATAGCCACATGAAATATTAGAACCCATACGTCATTCTCACTAGTGTGTTTCGATTTCACTCTCAAATTTAATACTGTGCGTAAAAAATTCTACCTAGTGTAAATGGACAGTCTCAAACAAACACGCTGAATAATAAGTTGGTAATGAAGTTTACCTACACTAAACTTTCTTACCGCTTAAAATTAAAATTTTCGGTGATTTGGCACCAAGTTAAACATATCTCTTATGTTGAATTTCCAGAACATGCAATGCTTATTCTCAATATTCGCGAAAAGTACAGCTTTGGGAGTTGCACAGGTAGTCCAAGATGGGCATGCCCACGCTTTGCCCCTTTGGATACCACATCTATGATGACCTTGCCCCCTTATAGCCAAGGTGGTACCCAGGCGCATGCATGGGTAACCCAAGTTTGGCATGCCCACGCGGTGCCCCCGTGGATCCTACATTTGTGCAAACCCTGACCCCAAATAACCGAGGTGGGTGCCACGCCGGCATTGCACAGGCGGCCCAAGTTTGGCATTCCCACGCTTTGACAAAGTGGGGAAGACATCAATGCTAACTTGGCCCCTTCACAACGGAGGTGGGGCCTACGCGGGTTTCACTTAGGCAGCCCAAGTCAGGCATGCCACACATTGACATTCTGGAACCCACACCATTGATAAGATGGGCCATGCACAGCCGAGGCGGAAGCCACGGGGGTTTTAGTTAGGCAGCCCAAGTCGGACATGCCCATCCTCTCCCACCATGGAACACAGGCCTTTGTATACTTGGCGCCCGCAAAGCCGAGGTGAGATCCACGGGATTTTTACATGGGCAGCCGAAGTAGGGCATGTCTACGCTTTGCCAGCGTACAGTCCGTATTATCTCAACTTCGACCCCCATTGCCGAAATGGGACCCACCGGGGTTTCGCATTGGCAGCCCAACTCGGAACGCCCACGATTTTCCGCCGTGGAGCTCTCATATCGCATTTGGCTACCGTAAAGTCGAGGTGGGTTCCATGGGGTTTTACATGGCCAGCACAAGTCGGGAATGTCCACACTTCACCGCCGCTGAGCCCATATCATCGCATCCTGCCCTCCCACGGCCGAGGTGGGACCCAGGCGGGTTTCACATGGGCAGCCCAAGCTGGGAATGCAGACGCTTCGCCACCGTGGAGCCCACATCATCGCAACGTGTCCCCATACGGCCGAGGTAGAACCTATGGGGGTTCTACATGGGCAGCCCAACTCGGGCGTGCCCATGCTTAGCCCGTATCTTCTCTAACTCCACCCCCGCACTGCCGACATGGGATGAACAGCGGTATTGCACGCGCTGCCCAAATTGGGCGTGCCCTCGCGTAGACGAGGTGGGACTCACGAGGGTTTCGCATAGGCAGCCCAAATTAGGCTCGCCCAAGCTGAGCCAAACTTTGTCCTCGCATATCCCAGATAGGACCCACCGCAAACTGCGTAGGCAACGCATGTTGGGCATGCCCACGCTGCGCCCACGTGGGACCAACTTGGGTTTGACATGGGCTGCCCGAGCCTCCATCGTCCCCGTAGGCCCCAGAGGGGCCACACCTCTTGTACTAATTTGGCAAACATCTTGGTGCTGGAACAGTCTCCTCAATGTAATTTTGGAGGATAAAGTAGCCGCAAGTTCCCCCGTCCTTTTGTAATATTAGCCTCTATACGTTTTGAAAATATATTTTTTCTGGCTGCCGTTTGTGTTGTTTTGATGGTTTAATAGCAAGTTTAATAATAGCGTACTTAAACGGTTTGCATATACGAAAAATATTTATGTAGCCATGAACCAAATCAAAACGCGTTTTGGGCTCTGCGCAAGCACAGTGGTGATAACGCTATTTCTTTGCGTGCCCAAAGGTTTTGCGTACCTTATTCTAGCATTCGCTAAAGAGTGGTTTACTAATATATAACGTTGAACCGCTTGATAGATGGGCTGAGAATATAGGTTGTAGTGAGCTTACAGTAAGAATTAATCCTTTCGATATTAGGAGGCGGGAAAAAAAAACGACAACGTTGTACAACAATTTGACAGCTGATTTGCAAATTGTGAAAATAAGAAAATGAACTTTCGAACACGTGAAACGTAAAAAAAAACACTTCGTTCTTAAAAACCAATTCTTATCTCTTTTTGCACTTGGGAACACATCAGCGAGAAAAAGAAAATAACGCAATTTTTTTTTTTTATCTTGAAATTTCTAGGTCGACGATTTTGTTACAGATTTTTGGATGGCGTGGGCAGCAGTGTGCTAGAATGGGTAAAGTTTTAAATTACGTTATATAAGTTTTTACACTAACCAATATTGATGTTCGCATAAATTGTTGCAGACGTTCGTCGGAGAAGGGAATGTTGCATAAGGTTATCTTGCTCTCTCCGTGGCAATGCAAATTATTCTGTTTCCACATTTTCGCAAGAAAAAAAGAATTTCTTTTGTTCACCTCCAGGTGCAGTGTTTTTGCTTTATCTTACCGACAATGCGCTTTACACGTGCCTTTTTTTATTATTTTTTATTATAATATGAATCAGCATGAAACGAAAATATGAATACAATAGAAAGTGTTTTCAGCGACTGTGAAGTTTCTTAAAGGTAAAACGTATTGTATTTTGCTAGATGAACAATGGCTGTTTTCGGTTGAAAACGAACCGGAGGTGCACGATCTTTTACAATACTTCGACTCGCTAGGCTCACTTCTACTCTTTTTACTTTACAGCATGTTTCTGTTAAAATATCTCTTTCAGGAGGGAGCAGCACGGAAATTTTGAACTTTCTCTCATTAACTAGGACTAAAGTCAGTGCATTCTAGGAAATATACCCCAATCGCCTTCCCTGCCAGCTACACGAACACAAGCAAATACTTACATAAAGACGACAAAACCGCACAAGATGATTGGCCGTTCTCAGTTGCCATGGCAATCGCCATTCGGCTTTATTGAAACCTGCGAAGCTTCGAAAAGCTCGTTTTGAACCAGTCCAATATTAGAATGAAGCATCATCGTACTAAAAGCGTTCCTCGCCAATAGAATCGTTTTTGGCGCATGCTCATCTATACACGCTCTTATAATAATATAATATGGTTCAAGAAAGGAATTAATTGTTTTAATGCCTCCAAGCGCCGATTCCGCATGCGGTGGCGGTACGGAGATGTACGCTTGTTTTGCCGTTGAGTGGAGAGCACACTTTCGGTATGGAAGAAATGTCTCTATAATGCTTCATGTCACCAGCGTATTTCGATTGCCTAACTATGAATGGAGAGGTCAAGGAGAGGCTGCTCTTTCCAGGAACCCAGATGGTGACCATACGGGGAGCTTGGAGCTACTTTTCAGGACCCTGTGATTTTAGCTACGACAGCGGAATTCAATGGACGCACACACACACTCACAGACGCAGACACGCACACACACATACCTACGCGTGAACACGCCAGCGCACGTGCACTGCCACGCACGCGGACGCACGAACACACACACAGACTCCCAACCCCACACACATGTTCACGCACTCAAGCTTAGAGACGTTTGCTGCGGACAATGGTTGCTGCATTACTCCTTGCAAGGACTGTATAGAGTATTTACAACTGGGAGATGATGTCCGTCTTCACAGTGTTACTTCCCTGGTGCACTAAAACCTGTAGTTTTTACATCTTTATTCGTCATGAAATAAAACCTACTTTAAAAAAACGTATTCACAACTGCATTTCTACATATTGCCGCTGACGCGCTTATGTGCAGTAATATTGACTAGAGTTAGTTTTTGTAGCGATTTATTTATCATTAGAACGTACGTTTCAAGAACAGCTCACAAAAAATTATGATACTTACTCAGTGTGAACAATGCGCAGTATTTACCTCGAGGCATATTTTCGCTTGTGGCCCGCGATGACCCTCAGTAGGTGATGTATAATAGTCAGCACTACAATATGCCTGTTTGTGAGGCTTAGGTATGTTACTTCGGGTTTCTGTTTTGCCCGAAATGTTCTTCCGGAAAGTGAGCATTGCCAAGTGTAATAAATTAGGCAGTTCGGGGTGTTTAACTAATATTTTACAGGGATACTTGATTCCCGCAATGAAATGCAACAAGGTCAATTTCACAAACATAGACAAACTATACTTAATATTCAAATTACGAAACCACGCAAAGTCTGGGTAGGTACAAAAATATATACGCACCTCACAGGAGGGTTCAAAAAAGCAGTACGAAATTTCGAGAGGGATCACAAAAAGGGATTGAGTAATTCACGGACGAAACCTATTTGTTCTTGGTCTTGAGGTTGACCGGGTGCCCTGTAAGAAAAGGCGATGGAGAGGTAGTAATCCTGGGACGGTGTTGAGGTTGAGCCGAACTAAATGTCGCAAAATTAGTATGGCATCTTCTTGGGCTACGTTTTTGAGTTTTCATAAAATACATGCCAATTTTAAGTTCATACATTTTAAAGTATCACATAAACGCATTAAGAATAAAAAAAAATGTTTTGCCTAAGTGATATATATTTTGAGGGATACACGTCTCTTTCAAGCATTGATAAGGTATAGTTATTCATTATTTATGCTTTGTTGGCTCAAATCGCTGGCTCACTTTGACTCACTAGGCATGTAGAAACCGGACGATATTCTACGTTAAAATCAGAAAAGGAGCAGCACACTGATCGAACGTTCACGTGATACGAATACTTGGAGCACATATCCTAATGCGGTTCGGGCATATCCCGGAAACAATTTTTGAATATATATATATATATATAACAGCCTGTGCAGGCTAGGGCACTGCAATCTACTTCAGAGGTGCTCATATATGAAGAGCCTTTTTTGTGAACTTCAGATGCAGAATTACTTTATCCTTCACAACCTTATTGGAGAAAATAAAGTATGTACATAATTACAAATATACACCAATAGGTGTATATTAAAACAAAATAAAAGACGTCTGCAAATTTTTTTTAATAATATAGAGCGCGCCTTTGGAATCAAAGAAGCAAACAAATGACCCATACAAATTAATAACTTGGCGTATTGAGTTTTGCCTTCCCTAGTATACGCCCTTTACTGCTCAGATTCAGGAGTATAGAAGAAGTTTCAGAATAGTCAAAAAAATTAAAAACAGCAAACTATTGTTAATCAAAGCCTCTTTATGTATTTCCATTTGTCCTACAACAATAAGTAGGTACGATCATATTCGAGAACCTTACAGCACGCGGTCCTAAGTAAAGTTCGGCGCAAAACTCGCGTGTGGCATGTGTCTTGCGGGTTCACACGACAATGGTCGTCGGAATTTCTGAGAAACGCGAAGCGTGGATTTTATTAAGTGGATTTTATATTTCAAATGTCGGAGCTATAGCTGTCAGGAACAAAGTGAACAGCCGTTTAGTTTCCTCCCAACGAGCCACACCCAACCAATAAGGAACATTGGTGAATGCACAAAAGACGCCTTTTTGCATAAATAGGTAAATTCGCAGGGTCTCTTATGTTATCCATAAAACAACTTGAAGACGAAAGCCCAAGCGCCGAAGCATTTAAGGCAAAAAACACGATTTAATCGCTGAGTCATCCCCCTTAATATGTTGAGTCATCCTTCTTAATGTGCTGAGTCATCCTTCTCAATCTGCTTAGTCATCATCTTAATTGGCTTAGTTGTCCACTGAGTGGTCAAGTAAAGGTTTTGGTGCCTTTCGTGTCGCCGACGTGTTTTTGCTCAAGGAAGTTGAAGGTCGACTAAGGCTGGATACAGTGGCACAGAGGGAAACGTCACCCACTGTCAACAAGCGGTTTCGCTATGGTTTTGCTTTGGTTTTTCTTCCCGGATACGAGCGAGGACAAATTTTTCGACAAGGTCGGTGTCTCTCTCGCACTTTTGGGTGAATGTCCCATTGACACACCCTCGGGAGTGATTTTGGATGCGACCAATCTTTGGGCTATCCACCTGCCGTGGGCGTAGCAATTTCCCGAAAGCTAGATAAGCAGTCCTCGAAATGATGGCCGGGAGACTCCCTCGGTGAGGCCCTCTGTTGCAACTAACGTCGGATAAACCTCTGTTGGCGTTAGACGAACAGGGAGTAGAAGCAGAAAAGAAAGAAGTCTGCGAAGCTGCCCCGGCACGTGCGCACGAAAAGAAAAGAAAAAAGAAGAGAAGAACGACGACGAGGAACGTGGACGATGGTGTTTTGACCTTGCAAGCTTTCGAATGTCGATGTAGTATTCTCAGCGGTGTAAATAGTAAAGTGTTGCTCGTTGTGTGGAAATGGAACGATTACTGTAACGACCCGCAGCGACTGCAACAAAAATGTGGTGCCGAAACCCGGGATTGACATCGCTGCGGATACTTCGAAGCTGGAACGTGAGTGACTCTTCACGTACAATGGAAGTCCTCAAGAAAAAGCGCAAGGCCATCCGGTCACAGGTAACTCGACTGGTGAACGACACGGAAGGGTTGCTAAGGGCCCCAGGACCGAACGCAGCTGAGCTAGAGATGCTCATCGAGCGTCTGACACTAGTTCAGGGCCAACTCAACAACGTCGACTCTGCCATCGAACTGCTTGTTTCGGAACAAGACGGAGATGCGGAATTCGCGCAAGTCATTGAGTACGCAGACAAGATCGTCATATACTTAACCAAGCTGAAGAGCCAGTTAAGGCGCTCCACGGGATCGGGGCATTCCGCCAGTGACAGTCAGCCGAACGAAAACGGAGACAGACTGGCAGCATCAACATCAAGGAAGGTCAGACTTCCAAAGCTGGAACTGATCAAGTTCAATGGACAGCTGAAAAACTGGCTGCCTTTCTGGAACCAGTTTGATGCCGCAATCCACCGGAACCCTGACTTGACATCATGCGACAAGTTTATCTAGTTAAAGGCGGCACTAACAGGGGATGGAGCGGCAGCCATCGATGGACTGCAGCCCACTGCAGAGTGCTACGCGGACGCTATCCATCTCCTACAGCGGCGGTTCGGGAATCAAGAAGCGCTAATCCAGGATCACATGGAGAGCCTCATGGACATACAACGTGTTCCACCTCAGCGCAACGCCAGAATCCTGCGGCGATTGTATGATACCCTTCAAGCTCGCATTCGGGGTCTTAAGGCACTGGGCGTGAGCGAAGAGTCCTCCTGCTCAATGCTTTACCCAGTGCTCCTTCAAGTGCTCCCAAGAGAAATGATCATCGAATACCACCGAAAGACGCTGCAGTGGGAAGCCGAGAGTGCCACCGCCAGTAGATCTGTAGCACCGTCACAGGCAAGTTTGGAACCTACCACAAGTCGCACACATCTGGGAGGACTTCGGACTCTCCTCGAGTTTCTGCACATCGAGGTGGAGAGCCAGGAAAAGGCATCTAAAGAACATCCAGAGGACGTCGGTGGTAAATCTACACCCCATTTCACCAAGCGCGAGGAGAAGAAGAAGACGTCTACAAATCCCGACAAGCCACAAACCTCTACTGCTACTGCTCTGCATGGTGTTGTGGAAGGCCTCGAATGTTTCTTCTGCAAGTCAAAGGAGCATGGAACACCCGACTGCAACTCAAGGATAACGCTAGCTGAAAAGAAGCGCAGGCTACAGAACGCCCAGAGATGCTTTCGGTGCACGAAAGTGGGGCACATGGCAAGGCTGTGTCGAGGTACACCCTGCTGCAACAAGTGCCGAGGCAGGCATACATCCAGCATGTGTGACCCAGATTATACTCCGAGACGATCTGGCGACGGATCACAAGCCAAGCAAAGGAAAGACGAAGCACCAGTTAACCTGCATGTAAGCGTGGAAAACAAGCCGACAGTACTCTTACAAACGGTTACCGCGTGGGTGGAAGGCAAAAACAGAAACAAACGAGCTCGGATTCTTTTTGTCAGCGGTAGCCAGCGCTCCTTCATTACGGAAGAGCTATCGAGGAGTCTCGGTTGCAAACTGCTCGGGACCGAGATACTGACTGTCGGAGTGTTCGGAGGCAAGAATAGGGAACGAACGTACCGCAGAGTCCAAGTGATTCTGCGCAACCAACGCAGTGGCAAGAAATACAAAATTGACGCCCTCGAGACACATTCCATCACCGAGCAAGAACTCCCTAGCCCTGAGCAGGACGTTATTGGAAAAATGGAAGAACTTGGGCTTACTTCAGGCGACGACCTGAACGGACTGGACTGTGGCGGAGTAGCGATACTACTGGGATCGGAACATTACTGGGAATGTATAACAGGAAGGATCCAACGACTGAGCAACAGCCTCACCGCAGTGGAAACCGCCTTTGGCTGGGCAATACATGAATCCACACAGTTGACTTCCGATACTGTCAGCTGTTCCCAGGCGATAGTGCTCATATCTGCTGCAGACGAACAAGAGCCATCAATCTTGAGGAGATTCTGGGAGCTTGAAAGTGTGGGAGTACTCGAAGAGGCGGAGCGAGATCGGTCAGATAATGACATCATGCAACGCTTCGAAGCAAGCATAACCAAGACGAAGGGAAGGTACGAGGTTGGCCTCCCTTGGAAAACAGAAGTGCACCTAGAATGCAACCGAGATGTGGCATGGAAGCGCCTCGAAAGTCTACGAAGGAAGCTATACAAAAACCCAGACCTCATGCAAAGGTATGACCAGGCTATCCGGTTGTACGCAGATAACGGGATGGCCGAGAAAGTTGAACACATAAACGGTTCCGAAGGACGTGTTTATTATATGCCACACCAAGCTGTTCTACGAGAGGGTAGCAGCACAACAAAAATGAGGATCGTGTTCGACGCCTCTTCGCACGGACCGAATTCCAGATCTTTGAACGACAACCTTGAAGGCGGTCCGAACCTGAATCCAGAGCTGGTGGCCCTACTCCTGAGGTTTAGGCAACATCGGGTAGCACTAATTGCAGACGTCGAGAAGGCCTTCCTTCAGATCGGTGTACACGAGGAGGACCGCGACGCCTTGCGGTTTCTCTGGTATAAAACGCCGCCTCAACCAGACCAACCTACCCCAGAAGTCGAGGTTTGGCGTATGACAAGGGTAACCTTCGGTACCACCTGCAGTCCTTTCCTGCTGGGAGCAACCCTACAGCACCATTACAACGTTATGGAGAGCGAGTTCCCACAAACAGCAGAAAAACTGCAAAAATCAGTATATGTTGACGACCTCTTGACCGGCACAGGAAGTGAGGAGGCAGCCCAGAAGTTCTACAGCGAGGCGACCGAAATATTCGGGGCAGCTGGGATGAAGCTGCATACGTGGGGCTCCAACAGCGCGGTCCTAAAGAAAATTCTGGAGGACAACGGATCCGAAGAGAGAGCCCTTGGACAACTGACGGGAGTGGCGAAAGTGCTGGGTATAACGTGGAAGTCGAACGAAGACAAACTGTCTTTTACAACAGAACAGGTGGTCGAGTTTACAAGCCAACGCAGAAACACCAAGCGATTCGTGCTCCAGACCACGGCGCGACTCTACGACCCACTTGGTTTCCTCTCTCCTTTCGTGGTGCGAGCCAAGATCCTGTTTCAAGAGATTTGGAAGCGGAACCTGTGTTGGGATGAGGCACTGCCGGGTGAACTAATAGGAGACTGGGACAGCTGGTGCGACGAGCTCACTAAACTGGGTCAGATCAACGTGCCCAGGTACTACGACAGCGGACTGAGCGACATCATCATACACAGAGAGTTGCATGTGTTCTCGGACGCCAGCCTCTTCCGCCTACGGATCGATTATTTTCCTCTGTTCAACTGACGACAGCGGAACAAAAGAAGGCGACAATATTGCTCGCTAAGTGTCGCGTCGCCCCCCTGAAGGAAATTTCCTTGGCGAGACTGGAGCTCATGGCAAGCTTGATTGGATCGAGACTACTGAAGTACGTCAAGACATGCCTCGACATCCAGGTGGACGAAGTTCACTTTTGGACGGACTCGATGATCACTTTGCACTGGATAAGAGGAGAGGCCTCCAGATGGAAAAAGTT
>JABSTQ010001872.1:0-48787 GCA_013358835.2 Ixodes persulcatus
GCAAGGAACAAGTCCGGACAGCGGCCGTCATCCGCCGTCTCAGGACCCACTTTGCATAATCCCGGTGCGCAGGCACAACATGCGGTGGGACGCTGACCCCGCCTGCCAGGCTTTGCAGCAAGTAAGCCGACACTGGCCACCATCTCCTTGAATGAGCTCGAGCGGTGCCGAAGGCGGCCAACGCCGAACTGGAGTTCACCTGCGTAACCAAGGAAGAAACTGCACGGATCAAAACAGATCAAGGGGCGAGCTCTCAAAGCCATGCTCACCTTTCTGGAGGAAGCAGGTCCGTTCCAGATATCCACAGCGGTAAGAACCAAACCTACCACGAGTTGAAACAAAATGGCTATAGCGGCATGCTGGCCGTCCTGGCTTCCTCACACCACCCTCTCCCGCCGGCCGCTGGTTGTTGGGCAGCCCTGCACCCTCTCCCCATCGCCGGGCGGGGAGAGGCGCTGTTTGGCTTGTTTTTAGATCCGGAGCATCTCTTGCTCGGGTCTATGCAAGCTGCGCGCGTTCCCCATCACGTGACCTGGGCGGGGTCTGAGCGTGCTCCCCCGGAGGAGGGAAAGGAGGAAAGTTTTCGGCGCGCGGGTCGCAGCGCCAGGCCAGGCCTTTCTAGTGGGGTGAGCTTTCCCCGCAACTCCGCGTCGTCTGCTAGCGTCCGTTGCAGCCTATACTTCGTCTCACCTTAGTATGGACTATTGTTAGCCGCGCGTGCTAAAAGCGCGAGCTAGTCGCTTTGAATGAAGCCGCGGTGGCTGCACGAGCGCTCGTGCAGCAAGTGCTCTAGTCAAGGCAGTCAAGGCTGGCCGCTCGCGCTAGCACAGCCTTCGCGGTTAGTCCATGCTAGGGTAAGACGAAGTATAGATCTCGCCAGCCAGCCGGGTCTCGACGAGGAAGCCTGCAAGCGCTGTTAGGGCATTTTGCGCCGCCTTACCGTGCGGTCTGATTAGACTTTTCAAAGTTACTCGTGCTACATCAGTTCACCGCGGTTGACTCCACTCGCCTCAAAACGCCGCTTGGCCAACACTACTCGGCCGGCGCCTCGTCAATTCTCCACATGGGGCGGTTGCCCTCAGTGGCCTCCTTGGCGACCGAACAGCCGGGCAGTGACAGACAGGTCCAGGAGCCCACTCGTATTTGATAGAAGAGCAGTAATAAAAATAGGACCGTACACACATACGATCGGCATTCTCCAAATACTGTAAACGACTAAATTTTCGCGAGGACCTAATTTTCGCGAATTTTGCGAATCGCTTACATTTCGCGAAAAATACGTCCCGCGAACAATTCGGGCAATATGTGAACGCTACGGAAGCCACACTCAATTCGCGAAAATTAGAACCCGCGAATAATTTCAATTTGCAAATAAAAAAATCTTTAAGAATATCTAAGTATGTTGGCTCTTACTTTTTTGGATTGATGAAGTGTTCTCTAGCTAAATAAATAAAGCTGACCTTTCGTGTGGGCATTAATATGCCATGAATTCAGTTGCAAATAAATTAATTGTTTGTAGTACCATGTCGCCCTGTGACAATCGTGAGATGGTAGAACATATATGACAAATAAATAGCTTCAACACTGTTAGCAGAACCGTTTGTTGCGACTTTATTTTGCACAGTGAAGGTTACGAATGACTCTGCGCTATCCAATTCGCATACCCCTACAAATAAAGTGAAAAAGAGGGGTCAATATGGTAATCAGTTAGGCCAATCTGGTGACCAGTTTGGTCAATCTGGTTACCAGTTGGACCAGTTCGGCCAGTCTGGTAACCAGTTTGGTCAATCTGGTTACCAGTTGGACCAGTTCGGCCAGTCTGCGGACCAGTTTGGCCAATCGGGTGACCAGTTTGGCCAATCTGGTGACCAGTTTGGTCAATCTGGTTACCAGTTCAGCCAGTCTGGTGACCAGTTAGGTCAATATGGTGACCAGTCAGGCCAATCTGGTGACCAGTTAGAACGCAATCTGGTGACCAGTTAGATCAATATGGTTACCAGTTAGACCAGTCTGACTACCAGTTCCACCAGTTTGATTTCCAGTTAGACCAGTCTGACCAGTCCAAATACCAGTTTGGCCAGTTTAAATACCAGTATGACCAGTTAGATTTTCAAACTGGTCTTTCCAATAGGGCAGTATCTACTTCATGTTGTGAATGGTTTTTTTACACGGTTGCGTTGCCACAGGAGACTTGTGCGCTTGTGGTTGTTTGGTGAGTGGTGTCACCAATAACCATGAGCCCCGAGTCCAGCGTTGGTTCAGACCCCCTCCATGCCTGGCTGTGCTAGGTGTCGCTGTGTCTGACAAAACTGGGGTCTTGGCAGTTGAGCCAAGCCCGGGCTAGGTTTCCTTCAAGGGAAACCTAGTCCGGCATGAAGGGGGTGGTGTGTTGCCAGGTTAGGCAACACACCACCCCTGCCCGCGCCCCGCACAAACAGGTGTCCTGCGTTCGCTCGCCCAGGACGATTCGGTCAGTCGCTTTGCTTCACCTCTCCTTTCTTCTGACGTTCTTCTCCATCCCTGTTTTCAACCTCTCACCTTTCTGATGTAACAAAATTCTTTGAAAGTGAAGAGAAATTATATAGCCCATTGGTGTTGAAAACCACCAGGTTGTGACATGATGACACCAAATATTTTACTATGAAAATATCTCACCCCATGAAAATCCCATTGCCTTGGCACGAACAGGCTTTGCGTGGTTGGAACGACTGGATGTGCAGCAGCCTCAGGGTTTTCGCCTTTGAACAGATCAATCTCACCAGCCAGTTTCGTTAAGCCGCCGCTGCTACAATGCATCAAATGAACTTTAGTCTTTCTGCCGGTGGGAGAACCCCGCTGGAGCTTTGCGCGTGACGAGACGACACGAGCCGTCTCGTGCACTGCCTCGTGCCTCCTGTGAACTAAAGTTATGACGGCGTCACGCATGCGTGGAACGCTTAGTGAGATCTGTCTTTTGGGACGATTGATGGCAACAGTAGATAAATGTCGCCATCTATGGTTGTGGACACCTGGAGCACTAGTCGAGACAGCTGCCTCTACTGTCTCGGCAAACCCGGTATCACGGTATGCCCACGGCTGCCCTCTTCCTTGGTGCGGCATAACTGCTGTACAGCATGGACGGTGTGATCCTCATGCATTCTCTCAGATGCGTGGTGTCTACACAACTAGGAGAGCGACATTTGGCACTGTGGTTGGGCTGGCGTAAATGAATGGAGACAAATGTATCTTAGAGCGCAGCTCTTAGGTGCTCGTTTCCGACTTGAGCGGCGTCGGCGTAACCGTGAGGTCATGTGACCCCCCCGAGGTAACATGGCCCCCGCAGAGGTCATGTGACTCCCCGAGGTCACATGAGCCTCACAGAGGTCGCGTGACCCCCCCCCCAAGTCACATGACCCCCATGTCAGGTGACCCCCCCCCCCCCCGAGGTCACATGACCCACCCCCCCCCCCCCCGAGGTCACGTGACACCCCCGAGGTCACTTGACACCCCAGAGGTCACGTGACCCCCCAGGTAAGGTGCCCCCCCCCAAGGTCACGTGACCCCCCTTGAGGAGGAGGGGGAGGAGGAGGAGACGAGGGGAGGAGGTTGAAGAATGAGGAGAGCAGGAGGAGGTGAAGGAGAAGGAGGCGGAGGAGGAGTAACAGGCACGATCATGAGGTGAAGAGGAGGGAGGAGGGGTATACCCTCCCCTCAGTACCCTTCCCTCCTCCTCCTCAAGAACTACGCTCGAATTCGGTGTTACAGGGAGTTGTAAACGGCTTTCATTTTTTTTTCCTGGTAAAGTATTTGGTGACACTGTCAACTGGCAGCTTGAAGCCAGGCTAGCAATGGCCATGGTGAGGTGACTTGCATCCCAAATGTCCCAAGATGCCTCCCTCTAATTCTGAAACTCCTTTTCAGATTTCCATTTGCACAATGTTTCAAAAGTACCTACAAGGTTTTTTTTTATTTTTATTTATTTTTTAGAGAAAAATATTTTCAATATAAAATTGTATAATCAGGTTTGGAAAATAAAAGAAAACAAACAACTGCCACGTGAACACTTTGTCTTCATTATAGCCACTCTATACATATATATATATATATATATATATATATATATATATATATATATATATATATATATATATAGTATAGTTTTGGTTGTAATGACCTAATGTTTTGAGCTTAATACACTGTTTATATCAAGTGTCCGCATGCTTGGAAAGTGTCAACCTTTTGTTGTCAACAGAAAATTTAAAGATTTAAAATAATTTGATATGGGTGTATATGTTCTCCGATTGCAGCACAAAAAAAGAAACCTTGGCTATGCTAGTTGTTTTTGTTTCTTTTACATGTACCCCATTTCCTATTTTTTCACACAAGTATAATTTAGGGGATTTTAAGGTGGAGAGAGTAGAGCGACTCATCGGTCACTCGATCAACACGGGAAAGCGTGCCGCCAGCGTTTGCCCGCTACAATTGTCACCTATTCTTAAGCACTAAATATAAGTGAAAAAAGAACGAATTAAACAACAGAAGACTAAGAATTACTCGTATGTTACCTTTAGCTGATTACTGACTAGGAATGCAGATATTATTGTAACTTTTGTAGCTATTACACGCGCGGAACGAGCATGGGGCAACATTGCTTTAGTAAGCTTATCAGTGCCTGAATCTAAAAGCGAAACTTATCGGGAGCATGCCGTGCGGTGTTACTTCAGCTGATTACTTTCGTATCATGTTGCCCTTCGAAATGCTAGATTAAGAGAGGTGCCTAGCCTGCCATTTTAAATACACAGAGCACCTGTAAACTAATAATACTTGCAGACACTCTTTGTATTCCTCTAGTAAACAGCGGCAGTCACTTTCCTAATCCTTGTCAGAACATGGTGGGGCATATATACCAATCGGGTCGGTACGGTGGTTAGATTAGAGAGTCGCAGAGCTGTTGTGTTGCAGTTGCTTGTGCCTTGTTGTACTGTTTATATGTATGTGCTTGTAACAGTGTTCGGTGTTGTGGTTGGTGTGTGTGTTGGCGCATGAGTAGTTGTACGTGCAGTACGTAGTTCAGCAATATGAATTCGTGAATGAGCATTTTTTTAGTGCCATCCAGCGGTTACTACTACACTTCCTAGGTGGCGCAAGCTGCCGCCTGATTCAATAACTAAGTGTTGAGCAGTCCTGTAGCTATTGATTACAAACAGCTGGCATGCGGTCCACTGCCTACTTGCCTCTCAGTCTGATAATAATCGTAATAATTGTGCCACTTAGTCACCTAAATGATTGTTCTGTGTCGAAGAGCTGCGAAGTGCAGGCAACAATGGATAACCACGTCGGTTAAGGTAGGCACAAACAAGAACAGATAGAAAAAAAAGAAAAATAGCGGGGCGTCGGTGCGAGTTGAACGCCTGCCGTCGGTGCCGACGAAGGTGCCCAGCGATTCATCGCCGTATACGACAAGCATTCGTTATCTTTAATAAAGTAGGCATGCTCATTCTTCGCGTTACAATTTATTTCTTGAGCGTTCTCCGCCGGCTGTAAAAAACAGTCAATCTAGTGAGATGCCGACGGGTGCAATCGCGGTGATTCCGGCAAACACGCTGCCGTCCTTCCAGCTAGTAGGTACGGTACGGGTGTCTAAGGACGGATGTTTAGAGTGTCTGATGGCGCTTGGAAGACGTCGAATAGGTGTATGCGCCCTATTCTCTCACTTGGCCGAAAAGCCGTGCTGTTCGCTAGGACTTGCCGGGAAATCCGAACCTCACTAACCGGCTGCCATGTTGCTTTTGGGGGTAGTCAAATTGACTACCTGCTTTTTGACTACGTGTAGAGTCGTCATTTTTACCCTAGGGGTGGTTATATTTGGGACAACTTTTTATCACCCCAAAGGTAGTCACATGTGACTACCTTATTTCTTAGAGTGTGATATTGCTTTACGACGCGTATAAATTGTACAACCAAAGGCCCTAGTTAAATCTCCAACTTTACTTTTCGTGCAGCATTTATGCTTTCTAGCATTGGTGACGTAAGCCAAACTCGGCAGGCTTGCAAAGACGGAACGACCGTGAGTTGCTTAGGACGCAGGCGGCAGTTCATGTTTGTAAACAGTAAAATGTCTTATTGAGACGGAAGCAGGACTACTATCAGAAGCATGATTGCAGAGTACTTACAAATAAGAGAGGGATCTCATGTAATTCGTGATAGATGCATAATCCGATTCGCGCAGCACAGAACAGCTCGCAAACAATGTCGAGGATGAAGGCGGTTGCTCACATTCAACGGAAGTCTCGCGGTTGCCGATGAGCAGCTCTCTGTCGTCATAGATGCATAATCCGATTCGGGCAGCACAATACAACGCAAACACAATGCCGAGGATGAAGGCGGTCGATCAGATTGAACGGAAGTCTCATGGCCGCCAATGAGCAGCTATTTGTCAAAACGCGTTCAACAAACGCAGCACAATAATTCCATAGACTCCGACGAAATCAACAGGGCCATTATAAAAAAGTTGACATGGCTGTATTCCGGCCGTTCACGACGAAAACTTACTGCCGCCTGCACGAAAGATACGGTCGCGAAGTGGGACTCATCAGGACGTGCTTGCACGAAAAACAGGAGAACGCTGAGGCGTTTTCTGGAAGACGGACCTACGTGGTCCCTACAACTCACCATAACGTGGCAAACGGCGAAGGCTATGACCCCAGTGAGTCCATCAGCGCGTCGGAGGAAGTCGCGTGGCAAATTTTCCCCCAAGCGTTTTTGTCCTACAGAGAGCGGTCACGTGGTTCGCTTTACCCGTCTGATTCGCTAGAAGCGGCCTTCGCACTCGCTCACAGCCACACGAAGACTCAAAAGAAGGTGTGGAGGCTTATCAGATGACGAGGTCAAAGGGAGTTGGACAAAGCAGCTAATCTCCCTTTGCTGCTTTGTATGACCGCTTGCACTGCCCAGGAAGGGTCGCCAGAGAAGCGTGCCTGCTCTTGTGTGAACCGCGAGATCAAAAAATAAATAAAAAAAAACAGATTCGAACGCCGTCGAAGCTCCAGTCAAAGTTAAATGCTGAGAATACGAAACAAGACACGCGGTTTCACGCGTTGAAAAGAAAAACCGAAATAAAGAAAGGGTCGGGGCGCTGGATATTTCGGTGTCAAAACGCAGAGATAAGAATCACGTACCCTAACGGGTTTGTTATGAATCCGGCACTTTCGATTGTGTTGCGGCATTGTTTCTTCAAAACTACACAGAAAGATAAAATCTCAGTGATGGTATATAAGTAGTGCGAGGATCCGTCAGGTGAGTTTGTTTTAACCGAAATGAGGGCATCACCGTTTCTTCAAAGCAACAACGCAGGAGGTTTTCCCCGGGTCAAAAGTAAAATTAATCTTGTTTTTTTTTTATTATTTAAATTTTCATTCTAAGCGGTCAAGAAATGAAAATACCTCGCCGGCATAGCGGATTCACGCAGAACGCTCTTGGCACTCAACCAAAAACGGCGTCGCGTATGGTATGTCACATGTCGGCATGGCGTTGGCGCGACCCATTCCATTTGCTAAATATTGGCTGGACCAAAATGGTATGGGCACAATTTTTCTGATTAGATCCAATATCGGCGCAATACGGTGTCCTGCCTGGGCTGTGTATTTACACGTCTTCGTTCATCTTTTGCGACCGGAGATGATTTTTCAAATCGAAGTTTAACAAATAAAACTGGTGCACGCGTGACACGTATTTTTTGGCTCGTGTCGAACGGAGAGTTCGAATGGAGTTGCAAAAACTATTCTCTAGCACTTACTAATCATACACGTCTTCGTGTGGCGATTAATCATACTCGATGTGTGTACCGCCGTACATCAGCAACAGTTTCACCAAAGCAATAAACGTGAACGGCCATGAAATCCTGGGTGAATTCGACAGCATCATCAATACGCCCCTTTCAAACCGTATGAATGAAGGGCGTAAAATTCGCCCATACACCCTTTTTACACGATTTCAGACACCATCGCTACGAGTGGGGCTTAAAAAGGGCGAGTAAGGTGTGTAAGACATCAGCACACCCTTTTTACACCCACTGATATTCAGAAATCGTGTAAAAATGGTGTAAAAAGGGTGTTTTCCTAACTTGCACCCTTCTTACATCTTTTTTTGCACGATTATGGCTGTTACAATGTTTAGTGTGTACACGGTCCGCGGACTAAATCCGCGAATCGGTCCGTCGTGTGAATCGGCACTCAGGAGGTTGGGACAGAGGTGGGTTGATATCGAAACACGCCTCTGGACAAATGACAAAAAGTATTTAACTTATTTTACCTATGACAGAGAAAATATTTTTACAACTCCTTGGTATCAAATATTATATATTGCGTAGTGGTCTAGAAATATTTGTGAAGTCACACATTTAAATTTTGTTTTTGTCTGTGTGGAGCTGGTGTCTTGATCGCGGCCTTTCAAGTTTTGACCTCGGCTTTTGATGTTTACAAGTTGTTGGTATAAAAATACCAAAACAATATATATTGCACACATTGTCTTACGGCTAATTTGATTACAGAACTATAAAACGTGGCAGTGGTACCACCAGAAAACAGTACTAATAATCGTAAGCGCATGTGCATTTCTACGTTTCATTGACCAATAGACCATTTGCTGTATTACCCAAGCATCAAGGAGAATGCAGGGATTGGTGTTCCACGCGCCACACGCGCACGCCTTCCCCGTGTAAAAGATTCGAAGTAAATATCCAAAATAAAGCGTTGACGAACGCGCGTGCAAGATACAATTTGTTTTAGATTTTTGCTTTAGAAAATTTACTACTGCTGAGGCCAGCACGTGCGGCGCGTGGAACACCAATCCCTGCATTCTCCTTGATGCTTGGGTAATATAGCAATAGGTCTATTGCCCCCATGGTCTATTAGAATATTCCCAGTCAAAAAAATAAACTAAAAGATGAGACCAGCTACATATATTCAGGCCTTCATCATAGCTGCAAAAATTAACATACCCACTGCCTCTTTCTACAGCATTTTCATCCCAAAACGTCTTGTGATTGCAACCGCCTTACTCTTTTATATTGACTGTCAGTGATTTCAATAGCTTTAAGGTTGCCCTAGCTAACTATTATTCTTGTTTTGGGCCTGTATAACAACTTTTAATATTGTTCGATTACCCAATTATGCCCCCTCTGTAATGTTTCAGCCCTTAGGGGATATCAAATATTTAAATACATAAATCGCTAGCCGCTACTGGTTTGGCATTATTACTACACACTAACTAAATGGGCAACTCCGGTTCATTTTCAATAGTAAGAAAACTGCAATTATCTTAAGTATCGTTTAGAAAGGCCAGAGACCAAATATTTCGATCTAATTCCTGCTAAAAGTAGATAAAATGGACGAGCAAAGTTTTAGTTGCTTGAAATTACCAAGATATGCTAATCTTAGCGGCCGAGGCACGGCGTGGCCAACAGCGCACTCAATACCCCCGTGAAGGCGCTGCTCACAAGGCGCTACCTAAGTCATGTTCAGGGCACTCAGGTCAGGGCATGGTTTGCTTGTTATGTACATTTTCAAGCAGAGCTACAAGCGGTTTTAGCAGCGCGCTCATCGTTGGCCATGGGATTCGCATAATTCGCATGCGCTTGTGTGTACTGGTGGGCTCCTGTTCGAGCATGTGTCATTGCTGGCAGCGTCCGTCAAACGCGAGAGAGCCAGTTTGTGACGTTGAGCACGGTGTACTTCTACAAGCCTTTCACGACATATTTACATGTAGTTTACGGAACTTAACTTTCTGCTAAGGCTTTCAAAAAAAGCCCTCGGGAAAACTTGCCTTTCTTTGCTATAAAACTAAAGCTATTGGCGCGGTAGTGCAAGCGTCGTCGTTTATAGCAGGCTGCCAATCGCAGCAGACAATACGTTTCCCCGCGCCGAGCTGCGCCCGGCTGCCTGGTACATGACGTCGCGATTTGTACCACATGGCAACGTTACTTGATTACCTCAGTTCTAGGTTTTGCGCCCTCAGTCGCCTCAGACCGCTTCCCGTTGTTTGATACGCCATATAAACTTTCGTTTCGAAACAGTGCGTTATATTAAGTACGGTGGGACGCCATCTAGACGCTGCGCTTCAAAACGTATGCATTCCATAGAATATTTTGCAGCTACCATAGCAGACGTCAGGCACGTCGAACATTGGGAGGCAAGCCGTGGGGGCAAAAAAAGGGGGGGGGGGATGGTGTACTGCTCGTGCAGGCAACGTCTGTGACGAGTTCCGTAACTAAGCTAATCAAATTACGTTTCCACATGGTTAGAGTATGTAGGTGACGTCAAAGGAGCAGTGTTGCTCGCTACAGCCAATGTTATGGTTTCGGTGTGGTTAGCTTGAATAAAAGTTAAGCAAAACTACTACTTATTTTTAAGAAATATTTAGAACTATTTATTATAACTGCGGGAAACATGATCAAACATAAACTCAAATACCTTGGAACTGGCCGGAGTTGCCATTTAATAAACTTGTGCACACATTCAGGAATTCTACTTTTATATCTTGGAAAGCGTAAAGGATTTAGGTAAATCGATTTATTTGTAGTACAGATTTGGCTGAACTGCATATTTTTTTTTAAAGAAAGGGTCAGAGATGTGCAAAATACTATCGAGTTATGCATGTTGATAACGTTCGCAGGACGAACATTCATTTCTAATGTGGGAAAACATAAAATATTAGAACTGAATGGTCTCAACATTGTGTAATAAAAATTGAATGGTTATTCTTATACGTACCAAATTCCACTCCAGAAAGTTAGGATGGGCTATTTCGCAAATTCTTGTTAAATTCATAGAAACACCTGGTAGCTCTTTCACTTCCGTTGTGCAGTTTTGCTTTGATTTAAGCTCGAAGCAACTTGTGGACAGAGTCCTAAAACACAAAACGTGTATATGATTAGAAGTAAACCATGTAACGCGCCAGAGGAACACCTAACTTGGCACAAGCCTGGGAATCCTAAGTGCCGAAGTTTGACCTCATACGGTTTTGCCCTAAGGCGTTAATTTGTGGCAGATTGATTCATTTGGCATTTCTATAGCTCATGTTTGGCTTGTCACGCAATTTTTGAAGTGCCAACCTTGAGCCACATGCGCCACATGCCTCATGCAACATTCATTTCGCGCCAGAGAAGTTGTTCTTCATGGCAGGAATGCCACGTATGAACCGAAGATCCAGCAGGGAATCACAAATCTTGCACCTGTCTGTCTATTTAGGCTCAACGTTGCCACAAGGAAACCGAAAGACTAGAAGCAAACCCTGATACTGACACTTTTTTGGTAATGTAGGCACAGGGTTACCAGATGGTAGCCCCACAACCAGTGTCAAAGCCTAACTTCGGCATTTGTTTGGCGAGTTAGGACCAAGATAGCCAGCCCCTGACCAAAGGAGGTCAAGTTTAGCTCTATGTTGGCTCCTTCAAGCATTTTCAATCACAGACAAAAAAAAAGAAAAGAAAGACGTTTACAATTCTTTGTAATGCCAAATTAGAGCACAGCTCTTGAGGAGCAGGAGGGCAGGGTATGGCCCTCCTCTTTCTCCCCTACTCCTCTTCTGCTCCCCTCCCATCTAGAGGGAAATTTGCGCTAAATTTTGCGGCCAAACTTTTCCGCTAAATCTAGCGGGGAATTTTTTTCCTAAAATTTTTTTCCGTAATATTAACCGGGGAAAATTTTTCGCTTGATATAGAGGGGAATTTTTTCCGCTCAATTTAGTGGCAAATTTCACTACACAGTTTAGAAGAAAAATGTCTTTTCCGCTAAATTTAGCGGGAAGTTTTTTCGCTAAATTTAGCGGAGAAATGTTTTTGCTAAATTTAGCGGGCAATTTTCTGCTAGATCTGCCGAGGAAGTGTTTCCGCTAAATGTAACGGTAAAATTTTTCCGCAAAATTTTGCGAGGAAATTTTTCCGCCAAATTTAGGGGGAGTTTTTCACTAGAATTAGCGAGAAATTTTTCCGCTAGATTTAGCGCAGATATTTTTCCGCTAAATTTAGCGGGGAATTTTCCTCGTGACCCTTGTGACGTCGCTCGTTACCCTCGTGACGTTACTTGTGAGCCTCGTGACGCCACTGGTGACCCTTGTGAACCCCCGTGACGTCACTCGTGACCCTCGTGACCTTACTCGTGACCCTCTCGACATCACTGGCGACCCTCGTGACCCTCGTGATGTCACGTGTGACGTCAATATGGGAAACGTCCCATAGTGCAACGCGCGGTTACGCCAATGTCGACTGTGACGCCGCTCAATTCGGAAACGGGCGCCTAAGAGCTGCGCTCTAAAACCAAATTTTGCTCGAAATAACTATGATATCGGTGACGCGCAATCAATAATCAAAGGTATGCATAGCCTGCCTCTGTTTCACAAACATTCAAATTCAGACATATTTTATACATTTTTGATGGAAAGCACTATGAAAAATTGAAACGTTTACAATTTCTCAAATGCCGAATAAATGCGCAGCTCTTGAGGAGGAGGAGGGGAGGTTAAGAAGGGGAGGGTATGTCACTTCTCCCCCTCCCTACCCTCTCCTGCACCCCTTCCATTTAGCGTGAAATTTTCGCTAAATTTAGCGAAACTTTCCCTGCTAAATGTAGCGTGAAAACTTAATTGGTGTTGAGGTCACGTGACGTAAAGTTCTGAGCTAAATTTAGCCGAAATATTTTTCCGCTAAATTTAGCTGAAACAAAAATTTCTGCTAAATATCACGTGACGTCACATTCATTCACGTGACGCCACGTGTTACATCATGAGAGTAAAAATTTCCCGATAAATTTAGCGGAAACATTTTCGCGAGTTGAGCTGCGTCACGTAATGTCACGTCACGTCACACGTGACGTCATGAAGGTAAAATGTCTCCGCTAAATTTTGCAGAAAAATTGCCCGCCAAATTTAGCGGCAAATGTTTACCCTCCTCACGTCACATGTGACATCACGTGTGACGACATGTGTGACGCCGTCGGCGTCATGTGTGTCATGTGCGTCATGTGTCATTGTCTCACTGTGTCATGTGCGTCACGTCGCCGACGGCGAGAGCAGTGGCGACGCCGATCAACCCGAAATCGGCAGGCCAAGAGCTGCTGTCAAAGAATTAAATCTTGAAGTTTTATGAATAATATCCTGAAATCTTTCCCTAGACATACCCAAGCAGCTAAAATTAATGTGGCCATAAGTTTCTTCTTAAAGGGGTTATGACACGAAAATTAAACCGATAGATTATTCTTGAAATGGAACGCTCATAGGTTACTTAGTATATACATAAATTACGCGATTTTTAGAGCTCTGGTAATTTCAATAATGAATTTACAAATTTTTATTATTTTCATTTGGCGACCAGGCAACACTGCCCAAGTTAGTCACACCATCGTGTCCATAAACCACGCGGTCATGAACACTCTGTCATTCTAGGCGCCCCCATGATCGCCCAAGCTCCCCTCGCCGTGGTACGATGAAATCCACTCACACATCTCGGTAACCCGAAAGCTATTCTTGCTCTCGCCTCCGGTCCGCTGACCTCCCACCCTGCATTCGCCTGAGAGATATTCCCGGACGACGGTAACCACGGCAAGTTCGACCATAATTCGCCGTCGCTGGAGCTGGTCGCCAGCGGGTCACAGTAGAAATGAACAGCTTACAACATCTCTGAATAACAATCACTGTCATCGCTGCTGCGATCAATGTCGAACACTTTGACAAGACGAGCGATGCCGTAGACGTAATCGTCACAACCGCATGCTCGAAACTCGGATGGTAAACGAGGAAGCTGAAGCTCGTGACGCCGAGAGAGCCAAGAGAGCCAAGTCTGTGAGTGCGTGCAAGGAGACGCCGCGCGGGTGGCTGGTTACGTAGACCGCCTCCCGCCTCGCCCGGATCCGCCCCTTCGAGAAACCCGCATATAAATCGATTTTTCGACAAAACTATCGCGCCTTTTTCAAAACAAATTTAGCAGGGGAATAGGAACATACATTGGGTCGTAGCAGTATTGTTATCTCATATTTTATTTTTGGCGTGTCATAACCCCTTTAAGTGAATCCGAGGAACAAACGCAGTGCGCGCTAATGCTTTTTGTTAATACATAAATCCCCGGCAAAACCAATTTTAAGGCTGCTGGTTCCAAGCAAAGATGGGGAAAACGCAAGCTACAGTGTCTTGGAATAAAAGGGCAATACACTCCTTCAAAATGCGTTATAACAAATGCAGTTACACGTTTTTAGAAAATAATTACAAAATGTGTACATATCAAATCAGGGGTATTTGATCATCTCCAAATGATTTTTAAATGTATTTTATTTTATAGTTCTACATCTTTCACTTAATATGGTCACAAATGACAATTGATGAGGGTAAGAAAATTCAAGCCAACTCAACGTTTTATGGGGCGAACTTGTGCCCAAAACAAAATAGGGAAAGGCTAGTGCCGCAGGCGTACATGGCGGCGTAACACCGGGATCGAGCGCTCTCGTGAGGATAACTCAGGCTCGTCAGGCGGAGCCCCTTATGTACATTCTCGGGGTTCTGAAATAATCGACTTGGAAGGCTCAGAGCGTAGAACATCCACACCTCGAATAAGTAGTAGAGATATTAAATTCACCAAAACGCGACATTTGCCAAATTAACAAATGTGCGTCCGCTCTCAGGTATCAAACCTTGGCCCTTTGCGTGGGAGCCAAGCACGATAACCATCCGGCCACGGGCGGGCTGCATACTTGGCTATCTGCGCGCGCGGCATTACACCCTTCTTAAAAAATGCATCGCCGCAATGCAACACAAAACAAAACAACTCAAAACAAAAGTAGCGGTGCACTGAAGATTAACTTGGAACACGAAACGTCCACAGTGCTTCCAGGCGTAGAACGGCTTGAGGCGAACGACGTAAGATACATCGAATCGCGGCCGGTGGCGTGAAGAAAGCTGGGTTCCTTCAGGCTCCACTTTGTAATTCAAGTCCCCTAGGCGGCGGAAAATCCTGTAGGGTCCTTAATACTGTTTAAACTGTTTCTCACTCAGGCCGAGGTGACGGAACGCTGTCCACACCCGCACGCTGTCTCGTGGCTGGAAGTGGACGTAACGACGACGGAGGATGTAGCGGCCAGCGTCGACGCCCCAAGCAGCACAGATTTGGCCAATCATTGGCCAATGGCTGGAAATGGTCCATTGGCCAGTGGCCAGACAGTGGCCAGCCATTGGCTAATGACCGGCATTTCTTTGGCCATTGGCCAATGGCCACTGGGCGAAGATGACAGTAAGCTGTGCCGGGTGACCGCGGCGCTAGGTTCTGGCCCTGGACATGAACGCATTGGGGGTGGCAGCCGTCTACCTCGACTGGGCCACACCCCTGGAGCCGCTGCCTTTACCGAAGTGAGCGACCACACCGTCAGGCGCCAGGACTTTGCAACTAAGAATGTACATCGGACGGCCCACCGAGGGTCGCCTTGGCTCTTTGGCCTGCTCGCCTGGGCCGTCACCGGGCCTCCAGGACTCGCGCGGCGGTTTGGAGGAGCGGCTCGTCCTCATCATGCATGGCGTCTTCGTCACCGCCGGGCCGCCAGGGCTTTCCCAGCCCCAGCGCACGATGGTGCCTGCGGACGCCAGCCTGGAGAGCTTGCCAAGACACTTCTGCCAGCTGGACGGGGGACCGGCCCAGCGAGCAGCCCACTGGTACAGAGGATAGAAAGGGTTTCCTAGTGCCGTCAACGAGACCGAGGATTGGCAATATTTTCCGATGACGCGGGCAGGTGGCGCTGCTGCCTGCAGGCGCGCTGTAGCTTGGCGGTAGGCGCGCGATCTTCAACGGGAGACGCGTTTCCGGACGTAATTGTGTGACTGCTGTAGCGCTCCTATCGCTTTATCTTCACATATATATATATATATATATATATATATATATATATATATATATATATAAAGACCACTCCTCCACGAGTCTTGCAAAACCTCTCTCCCTCGGCGGGCGTTCTCCACAGCGCGCTGGAGACAGACTGCGCGGAGCAGTACGGGCAAAAGAGAACGCGCTCGAGTTTGTTGCATCTGCTGCACGCGCTCGCCTTATATGTAGGAAAGGTAGGAAGTAAATCACTAATATGAGACGATGACGAGAGCGTGTGCAACATGCCATTTATTTTTATTTTACTAATCGACTGTTGCAGACGCCAGCGAACGCAGCGCGTGTAACAAACATTCCCTGCCTCTCCTTATTGCTTTGGAAATTAAGTTAAAGGTATATTCGCGCAAGCAAAGAAAAAGAGCATATAAACTTCCAAATCATCCAGAAAGAACGTCACAAAGCTAAATGTCTATTCCAGGTCTTTGTCCGCGAAGAATTTATTTAGTGTGCTCTGCCTCTCAAAAACCGCAGTCCGGTCCTCACCGGCATGGCCTCATTTTGAGCAATTTTCGCTTTTCCCTTTGGAAATCTCGATCTTTGTTAACAGCCTTAGCAATGAAATGCATCCTGGTCAGAGCATAAAATTTGATGACATTTGCTGTGACCAAGAGCCCATGCTCACTGCAGCCAACCTTCTGCAGCGCATGCCCCTGAAGGAAGCGCAGGAAACAGATCATGCTCTTAGCATGGAGATTTTTTCTGGTAAAGAAATCAGTGAAGGCGTTTTCCAGTCTGGTCACCAGTGCCTCAAGTGGTTTCGAAGGGTACAGCAAACCCCATGATCGAATTTTCTCGCCAATGAGGTGTTGCCATTGCACTCAGCCTGCGGGGGCAGGACACTCAAGCAAGATGCACATTCTGGGCACGGGAATTTTTCGACGAACTCTCGGACAGCATAACCCACTACGTAATATATCAGCCGACTGTCACCTCTTTTTTCAACACAGACGTGGTGGTCAATCAGGGTACTGTGCTTTTTTGGCAAGACTACAGCATGAGCCAGACTTCCCTCGTCCAACAGTTCATCGACGAGTGCTGTTACACGAGCAGCCTTTACTTTTCCAGCATCAGATGGCGGCAAAAGTGCAATTACAAGCTCAGCTGGTGAGTTTCCATTCTTCGGTGGTCTAGCAAGGCTGTAGAAAGTTAGGTTGTTAATAATGACCAAAAATTGCTCAGGGGAGAGGTGGTCATTGCATCCAAAGGATTGTCGCACAATCCCAAAGATGTTTTCTAATTTATCTTGACTAAGGTTTGCAGTCAACAAGTAGTTGTAGTGCACTTAGGTAATCAGATAGTTCAGAAGTGACAGTGTGGTCTGTGGAGTCACACGGAGTCCAAGGGCAGTCCCTGCGCTTAGGAATCTACCACCGTGTTGGGCAGCATACTTTTCCCATTCACTTAAGTAGGCAATTAACTTTTTCAAAAACTGACCACTTTCTGACTGGGCTCGAAGGCCCTAAGACGGGACTCTGGATGACATCACGAAAATCAACATCTCCATCAGCTTTACAAACTGCTCTGTTGGTTCAGTTGTTCTGAACCTTCCTTCCAAGCCACCTTTATAAAAGAAAAACCAGTGAGAATCCGAGGCCGCAAAGGACCTTCCGCTGTCCGTCTCAACGGCGGACGCGCCGAGTACCTTATGCCTGAGACCGTACTCAGTGGCCCTCCCGAGATCCACCGCAATATATGACAAAACTGGGTTCTCATAACCATGAAAATCCGTAACCGCAGAGGACTTCCCGCCGACCGTCCCAAAGGCAGACGCACCGAACACCTCATGACCGAGTTCGTACTAAGCGGACCTCCCGAGATCCACCGCAAAATTGGACACGACGAGGTTCTCTAACCAGTGAGAATCCGAGGCCGCAAAGGACCTTCCGCTGTCCGTCTCAACGGTGGACGCGCCGAGTACCTTTTGCCTGAGACCATACTCAGCAGCGCTCCCGAGATCCACCGCAATATAGAAAAAAATCTGGGTTCTCATAACCATGACAATCCGGGACCGCAGAGGACTTTCCGCCGAACGCCCCAAAGGCAGACGCACCGAACTCCTCATAACCGAGTCCGTACTAAGCGGCCCTCCCGAGATCCACCCCAAGAGTGGACATGACGAGGTTCTTTAACCAGTGAGAATCCGAGGCCGCAAAGGACCTTCCGCTGTCCGTCTCAACGGTGGACGCGCCGAGTACCTTTTGCCTGAGACCATACTCAGCAGCGCTCCCGAGATCCACCGCAATATAGAAAAAAATCTGGGTTCTCATAACCATGACAATCCGGGACCGCAGAGGACTTTCCGCCGAACGCCCCAAAGGCAGACGCACCGAACTCCTCATAACCGAGTCCGTACTAAGCGGCCCTCCCGAGATCCACCCCAAGAGTGGACATGACGAGGTTCTTTAACCAGTGAGAATCCGAGGCCGCAAAGGACCTTCCGCTATCCGTCTCAACGGCGAACGCGCCGAGTACCTTATGCCTGAGACCGTACTCAGCGGCCCTCTCGAGATTGACCGCAATAGAAAACAAAACTGGGTTCTCTTTACCAAAACAATCCGGGACCGCAGAGGACTTCCCGCCGACCCTTCCAACGACAAACGCGCCGAGCAGCTCATGACCGAGTCTGTACTGAGTGGCCCTCCCAAGATCCACCGCAGGAGTGAACGCAACGGGGCTCTCATAACCGCGGGAATCTGGGCCCTCAAAACCCCTCCTGATGTCCGCCCGAACGGGGGACGCGCCGAGTACCTCATGTCCGAGACCGTACTCAGCGGCCCTCCCGAGATTCACAGCATTATGGAAGGAAACAGGGTTGTTTGGGGCGGAAACCTTCCGCTGTCCGCGCCAACTACCTTATGAACGAGGGCATACTCAGCTGGCCTTCCGAGATCCACTGCAGCAGGGGACCCAACGGGGCTCTCATAAGCGTGAGAATCCAGGGCCGCAGAGGTCCTTCCGTTCTCCACCCCAACGACAGATGCGCCGAGTACCTTTTGACGGAGACCATACTCAGCTGGCCTTCCGAGATCCACTGCAGCAGGGGACGCAACGCGGTTCTTATAACCGTGCCAATCCGGGACCGCAGAGGACTTCCCGCCGACCGGCCCAACGGCAGACGCGCCGAGCGGTTCGTTACCAAGTCCGCACTGAGCGGCCCTCCCGAGATCCATCGCCATGGGGGACGCACCTTGCTTCTCATAGCCGTGAGAATCTGGGGCTGCTAAGTGTGTGCGAATTGTAATTTTTGAAACCGAATCGAATACGAACCGAATATTTGTGGCACCCTATCGAATACGAATACAAATTGAATAATTTTCGAATAACTTTTATAGTTAGTAGACCGCAGGGCTGGGCAGTATCGCGATACAAATGCATCACTATAGTATCCCAGAGCTAGTTTTGAGTATGTATTTCTCTATCGAAATATATTCTAAAATATATTTGTATATCAGTTGTGAAATACATTTAAGACGTACCGCTTGTATCGCGATACTTCGCCAGACTTATACGCGTGTCACACGGGCAACTCGAATGCCATTTACAAGGAATGACATTTGAGCGGACGGCCAACCAGCGCGCGACACTCCGGGCGTAGCGCATTTTACGCACTACAGATCGCGAGCTGATTCGCCGATCGCGCAAATGTCACTCGTTGTAAATGGCATTCGAGTTGCCCGTTTGGCACGGGTATTAGGTATCTCGTTACATTTCTTGACCTTTTTAAGGTACTGTAAACGACTAAATGTTCGCGAGGACCTACTTTTCGCGAATTTCGCAAATTGCCTACGATTCGCGAAAAATACGTCCCGCGAACAAATCGGGCAATATGTGAACGCTACGGAAGCTACACTTGATTTGCAAAAATTAGAACCCGCGAATAATTTCAAATTTTCAGCTTTGGCCCGATTCGCGAAAAATTGAGCCCGCGAAAATTAAGTTATTTTAATACATTTAAAATATAAAAAAAAACATATGTTTGGTGCAAGTTGCTTCGTAATTTAGAAAATAAACCCGCCCTGTAACACGATGCACTTCAGTCACCAACTTTAAAAAAATACTGTGGTTTAAAAAAGGTTCCAGGCAAAAATAACAAAACCAGCTCCTCTCAGAAAGCCCTCTAATATTTCCACTTTAGCAGAGATAATGCTCTAAAGGAGTTCAGTGAGTAGAAAGTACGGTCCTGTCGGCCAATCTACCTACACTATGGGCGACTCAGAAACTTATAATACGACAGTTTGAGATGCGCCTTAAGGGCAAAACAGGGTTCATTTCGGCAACACGCATTTTGTCAAGCATGGTACGGAGTCGTTACCGTTCTGTAACTATGTGGTTCAACGGGGGTGACATAATTTCTTTCGCGGCATTAATGATAAATAAAGATGTCAAGGTAAGGGGAAAAGCATAAAACGACACAAAAAAGGAGCATATGCTTCAATTACCATTCACATTCACCACAAGCTACACCCTTCCCACCTAGCACCGTTCGGGAACAAATGTATTTCTATAAGTATCGTTACCCGTATTCTGGAATAAATTTTCGCTGATTTTGCAGAAGTATCTCAGGGATATGCCGTTGCATAAATGTTGGGCCTTAAGAGACATATATCTCAGTATTTGTATTTTAAAATACTTTTTGGAGTATCTCTGCCCAGCCCTGGTACCTCATGACCGAGTCCGTACTAGGCGGCCCCCCCGAGATCCCCTAAAGATGAATACAGATTATAAAATTAGATAATTGTTCCAAAATGTTTCTGAAGATAAAATGTTGACAGCCGCGACGACACTCGGCCCGTCTCCTTAAAACAACGCTGCTTTTAAAATTGCTTGGACCGCATCTACCGAGATAAATCCGCTACCCTGCGATCATCGACTGCCTGGGTGGCACCAAGTTCTGCAAGTCACCGGTGGACGGCAGCGTGCTTCTCTTCCGCGGCTAGCGGCATCCCGGCTTGGAAGGTTGCGTCGCCTGGATCGGCTGGCCCTACAGTATCGCCCGCTGTTGTCGGCACTACAAGAAGACAAGTTCTTTTAACACGCATCATTTGGCAGCCACAACGGCACTCGGCACGTCTCCCTAAGACAACGCTCTTTTGCAGGTTGGTACTTTACTTCGGAGATTTCTTTTTGTGTGTTTGCAAAATTGCCGTCGCTGCTGCCAGTTGTGTGTGTGTGTGTGTTTTTTTTTGTAACAAGGTGTGAATTGCAACAATGGCCAAAGACCTTACGAAAGACCTTACTAAACTTCTTGCGCAGCTTGGAGATGAAATGAAAAATGAATGAAAATTGATGAGAGAGACACTAGAAAGAAACTTCCGTAATGATATTCGTGAACTCCATGCTGATATACGGGAAATAAAGTGCAGTATGGATTTCATAAATGCTGAATTTGAGGGTATCAAGAAGCTTAAATGTGGAGCGACTTTTCATAACAAAAAAAAGACAAAGAAAACGACAAGCTGAAAGCTAGGTGTCTAGCACTTAAAAAAATGAAAGCAAGCCAAATGAGCATTTCACAATGCGAACAACAATCATGCGTGAAGAATCTTGAAATTAAAGGAGTACCAGTGATTGCAAATGAAAATTTGAACAAAATGCTTCGTCAGCTCGGAGAAGTAATCGGCGAACCGATTGATACAACGTACGTCGAAATCTGTCATCGAGTCAGCACACGAGAACGCGGAAAGGAAAATATTATTGTGCAGTTCATGCGCAGGGCAAAGCGGGACAGGGTGCGTGCACAGGCCCGATCAAAACGAATCAAGACTGAAGACTTGGAACTTTCTGCCGACTCACCCGTTTTTGTAAACGAACATTTCTGTCCAACTTTGAATAAATTACTTGGCAAGACTATTGCCAAAAAAAAAACACGATGCCGGCTGGAAATTTGCATGGGTAAAAAACGGGAAGATCCTTGCCCGCAAATAAGAAACTACCTACTTTGTATCGATAAAACACGATGACGATCTCCTCAAGATCTGTTAAAAGTAAAACTGAACGAATATTGTTTGACAGTAATTTAATCACCTGAAATGGCAGTAACTGATTTGGTTTTACAAGACAATATCTCCAAGAACGTAACTAAAAGAAGTGTCAGCTTTTGAAACTGTTCCACTTGAATGTTAGATCGGCTAGATCTAAGTCTGACGATCTCATGTTTCTTTTCCAATCGTATAAATGCGCGTTCGCTGTGATAATGTGCACTAAACGCTGGTACCAAGACGAAGCAATATTTTTTATTCTTCCCCAGTATCAACATTTGTACCATAACCGTATATCCGAACGTGGGGGTGGTGTCGCCATGCTGTTTTTAAATCATGACCTCGGAATTTTCGACGACTATACTGTGGCTACGGATGATTACGAAAGGCTGTGCGTAAAACATAATCTTTACATTTTTTTTCTGTTGTATATCACCCACCAAGTGGTAATGTGGCGAATATTTTGCCTTTTCTAGAAAGGTTACTATGTTATGGAAACAAATGCAAATATTATCTTTTCTTTTTTAGGCGGAGATTTAAATAATTTCTTAGAGGAAACTCCAAACACTGCTGAATTGTTGCTGTTGTTAAAGGCAAATAGCTTCTCGAATGTTATAACTCACCCGACCCGCATTATGTCTATTACATCAACATTATTTGATTGATTTATTGCAAACTATGAAAAGGGAAAGAAAATGGCTGGTGTAATACCTTCAGATAGAAGTGATCATTTGCCCATATTTATGCTAGTCAACACAACACGTGAACCGCGTAAGAAAAACACAACTACAATAATATTCCAAAACATTACACTAGCTACACTAGATATGTTTCAAAATAGGCTAATTAACACAAATTGGGAAGATTTCTTCCATACTGCTGACGCGGATAGTGCATATTGTCACGAATGACAAGGTGACAAACAAGGAGTAACTGAGAAAACTGAAACGTTTTATGGCGCGAACTTGTGCCCAAAACAAAAAAAAGGGAAAACAGAAGATAACAGCAGAGCGTCGCGGGCGTCGAAGTCGGCGTAACGGCAGAGTCAAACGCTGGGCGATACTGACTACAGATCGCAACGCGGAGCCCCTTATGTACGCGCGTTGGCTTCTGGAACAATTGGCCTAGAACGTTCGGCGACTACAACAGTCGGAACTCGATCAGACGAGAATGTTCTCGAACTCACGAGAGCGCAATGTTGAAAGAATAAATAAAAAAAAAAACATTCCACTGACTGGAATCGAACCTAGACTTTCCGCCCGACCGTCAAGAGCGGTAACCACTCGGCTACGCACGCGGTCACTCGCCGGCGCGCGGGGCATTGCTCCCGTCTTAAAAAGGCATCGTCTCGATGCCACGTTAAAGAGAACAAAACAGAGAAAGACAAATAAAATAATGGGAAAATACGGGGGCTGGCAAAACACAATCCTATCAATCGTTGCACAAGATCACAGTTCGCAGTCTTATCGCGCGTAATACGGCTTGAGGCGTACGACGTGGACGACTTCCGGTCGTGGAGGGCGGTGTGATGAAGTCCGTGTTCCGTCGGGCATCACCTCGTAGTTCAGATCCCCGAGTCGACGAAGTACTTTGTAAGGTCCGAAGTTGCTCTTTAGAAGTTTCTCGCTTAGACCGCGTCGTCGAATCGGGGTCCAACCCCACACACGGTCTCCGGGCTTGAAGCGAACGTCGACCCGCCGAAGATTGTACTGCGTAGCGTCGGTACGTTGATGATCTTGAGTCCGGAGTCGGGCGAGCTGGCGAACTTCTTCAGCTCGTTGAGCAACAATCTGGGCGTCTTGGCTCCCATCGTCACCTGGTTCGTGGGGCAGCATCGCGTCAAGCATGGTCGTTACTTTTCGGCCATGCACCAACTGAAACGCTGTTACTCCTGTGGTCTCTTGCACCGTCGTGTTGTAAGCAAACGTCACGTAGGGTAACACCTCGTCCCATGTTTTGTGCTCTACGTCGACATACATGGCGATCATGTCGGCGATAGTTTTGTTTAGCCGTTTTGTTAGTCCATTTGTTTGCGGATGGCACGCAGTGGTTCGACGCTGATCGGTGCCACTGAGACGAAGGATCTCTTGCGTCAGCTGGGCCATGAACGATGATCCACGGTCTGTAATGAGGACTTCGGTGGCACCGTGCCGGATGACAATGTACTCGATGAAAAACTTGGCGACTTCAACAGCCGTAACTGATTGAACGGCTTTCGTCTCGGCGTACCGCGTGAGATAATCTGTGGCAACGATTATCCAGCGGTTTCCTGACTTTGACGGCGGGAAAGGGCCAAGTAAATCCATTCCGATCTGCTGGAACGGCGTGGATGGGGGAGAGATTGGATTCAGAAGTGCTGACGGATTTGTCGGCGGTTTCTTGCGTCGCTGACACTCATGGCCTGATCGAGTGTAGATGTGAATGGTCTTCGGTAGCCTCGGCCAGCAGTACTTTTCTTGAATCCTGGCGAGCGTCCTGCTGTAGACAATATGTCCAGCCGTTGGGTCGTCAGGGCATCCTTGGAAGATTTCTTCCCGAAGACTGGAAGGAATAACCAACAGCCATGTTGTGTGATTATTGACGGAGTTCTCTTTGTACAGCACCCCTTGCCGTATGGTGAAGGAAGGCAGGATTCGTAAGAAAGCACGGGGAAACGCACTCGCTTGTCTCTCTAGGTGCTCGATGAGCGCTCGCAGCTCAGGGTCGTCACGTTGGAGTGCTGCCTTTTCGCTGACATCCAGAGCGCCGAATAAACACTCATCGCCGTCGTCTTCGTTGCAGGCAGGACCGTCCTCGACTGGGGCCCTTGAAAGGCAGTCCGCGTCATTGTGTTTCCGCCTGGACTTGTACACCACAGTCATGTCGAACTCCCGGAGTCATAGGCTCCACCGGGCGAGGCGTCCGGAGGGGTGCTTCAAATTCGCGAGCCAGCAGATCGAGTGGTGGTCCGTGACCATGCGAAAAGGAATTCCATGCAAGTATGGGCGGAAATTTGTTATTGCCCAGACGACAGGAAGACACTCCTTTTCAGTCGTTGAGTAGTTCTTCTCCGCACTAGACAGCGTCCGACTCGGGTATGCAATGAGTCGCTCTGCCCCGTCTTGCATTTGGACTAGTACCGCGCCAAATCCGGTGTTACTGGCGTCCGTGTGGATCTCTGTTTCAGCAAACTGGTCGAAATAGCCAAGAATCGGGGGCGTCTGGAGTCTTCGTTTGAGCTCATCGAATGACCGCTGGTGTTCTTCTGTCCCTTCATATTTTACGGCGTCCTTCGTGAGGTGCTTCAGTGGTGCCGACAGCTTGGCGAAGTCCCGAACAAACCGTCTGTAGTAGGCACAGAGTCCGAGGAACCTTCTCACGGCCTTCTTGTCAGACGGCGGCTTAAACGCAGCTACGGCGCGGGTCTTCTCTGGGTCAGGGAGAACACCTTTGTTGTTCACGACGTGGCCAAGGAACGTCAGTTCACCATAGGCGAACCGACACTTTGTTGGCTTGAGTGACAGGCTGGTGGTCTTGATGGCTTGAAGCACGGCTCGAAGGCGTCTCAGGTGTTCGTCGAAATCGCATGAAAATACCACGACATCGTCCAAGTAGACGAGGCAGCTCTGCCATTTCAGACCTGCCAGCACCGTGTCCATTACACGCTGGAAGGTAGCTGTTGCTGTACAAAGTCCGAACGGCATCACTTTGAATTCGTACAGTCCGTCGGAAGT
The DNA here is from genome assembly GCA_013358835.2 of Ixodes persulcatus. Classification (NCBI taxonomy): domain Eukaryota; kingdom Metazoa; phylum Arthropoda; class Arachnida; order Ixodida; family Ixodidae; genus Ixodes; species Ixodes persulcatus. The sequence goes on from JABSTQ010001872.1 coordinate 25,584, forward strand.
GACGAAGGCAGTTTTCTCGCGGTCGCGTTTGTCGACTTCAATCTGCCGGTAACCACTCTTCAGATCCATCGACGAAAAATATCGGGAGTGGCGCAGTCGGTCTAACCTATCGTCAGTGCGGGGGAGCGGAGAGAAATCCCTCTTCGTCACAGTGTTCAGTAAACGATAGTCCACGCAGAACCTCAGGGTTCCGTCCTTCTTTACAAGGACGACTGGCGACGCCCACAGACTTCTTGATTGTTTAATGATGTCGTCGTCGAGCATTTACTGGATTTCATCTTAAATCACCTTCCTTTCCTTTAAGGAGGCTCGATACGGCGACTGGTGGAAAGGGAGCGCGTCGTCGTCGGTAATAATAGATGTTTCGCCATTGGTGTTTGGCGAACTTTCGACGACGTGGCAAAACAGTCACTGTATTCGTCGAAGAGATCAACCAGTTGCCGGCGCTTAGGAGCTTGGAGCTCGGGGTCAATGCCGAGCTGCGGCGGCAACAACGTGCTCTTCTGCCGTGACGACGAGGTTTCCTATGAGATTGCGGTGACCACGGCTGGCGCCTGAAGCTCCTTGACGCGGCCCACGGTGGTACCCTTCATTAGGTGCTGCGGCTCCTCTCGAACGTTTGTTACGAGACCAGTTGTGCGCAGAGGACGGCATTTTAGGTCGCCCTCACTCACCCTCACCCTCACAACCACACTCACCTAAGCCCCTCACTCACCCTCACCCTCACAGCTACACTCACCTTCAGCCCCTCAATCACCCTCACCCTCACAGTCACACTCATCTTCAGCCCTTCACTCACCCTCCTAAACCTCACGGCCCTCACGCACTCATGCCCCTCACGCCCCTCACGCCCCTCACGCACTCACCGCCCTCACGGCCCTCACCGCCCTCACGGCCCTCATGGCCCTCACCGCCCTCACGCCCCTCACTCACTCATGACCCTCACGCACTCACCGCCCTCACGGCCCTCACGCACTCATAGCCCTCATGCCACTGACCGCCCTCACGCCCCTCACGCCACTGACCGCCCTCACACCCCTCACGCACTCATGGCCCTCACGCCACTCACCGCCCTCACCGCCCTCACCGCCCTCACGGCCCTCACGCACTCATGGCCCTCACACCACTCAGGCCCGCTTCAGACGTCGCAACACTGGCCGCCCGTGTTCACATGCAGCAACCAATTGCTGCAATTTGCCATCATCATCATGAAATTTTATTTTTCCTGCACTATTTAGAGACACAATTACGTGCTATGAACCTGTTTGTATGCATTTGAATCTCGTTGAGACTACTAATGCATCTTTCTGAAACAGTTTATTTCCAAAAACAATCAATTTCAAACCAGAACCAAGTTTTTTGTTGTTATCCTCACCGGCACGAGGTATCACGTAAAAATGTTGCGTCCCTGATTGGATGCAGCCGCTTCAAACGCCTTCGAATTGCTCCAAGTTGCTGGCTTGTTTCGAGCCGGACCCGATCTCAGCAATTCGTGTCGATCTAGGGAACGCTAGGGAACAACCCGTCATCCACACCGAAATTGCTAATAAAGTTGCTCCGCCTGAAGGGGGCCTCACGCACTCACCGCCTTCACGCCCCTCACGAACTCATGGCCCTCAAACCCTACACGTACTCACCACCCTCATGGCCCTCACACCCCTCACGCCCCTCATGCCACTCACACACTCACCGTTCTCACGCCCCTCAAGCACTCATGGCCCTCACACCCCTCAGGCACTCACCGCCCTCACGCACTGAAGGCCCTCACGCCACTCACCGTCCTCACGCCCCTCACGCACTCATGGCCCTCACACCCCTCACGCACTCACCGCCCACGCGGCCCTCACGGTCCTCACAGTCCTCACGGCCCTCACTCCCCCCCACTCTCATGAATTTTTCTGGTTCAGAAACTCACTCACCCTCACCTCACCTGTGAAGATGAGTGTGAGTGAGGGTGAGTGAGGCTCCTCATGAGTGAGGTTTGCCGAGGTATGATTGTGCGGCCTTCTTGGAGAACCGTTACGCCTCGTGCGACGCCAATTCCTTTTTCAAGGAGCAGTTGGACGCTGCCTTCCAGAAGAGCTTGACCGTGCATGGCTATGTCCGTAATGACGGTGACGAGAACACTCGACCGTGGCGGCAGGTTCACATGATCGGCGATAACTCGGATCGCCGTTGACGTCGTGTTGGTCTCCACCGGCGGCAGAACAGCATTTCGCAGTGTCAACTGGTTTGCCCCGAATTCGATGACGGCGCCATACTCGCCGAGAAAGTCCATTCCAAGGATAATGTCCCTTGCACAGTCTTGCAGAATGACGATCGTCAACGGGCACGTCTCATTGTCGATCTCGACTTGAGCAGTGAATCCCCCGACTGGTGTGATGAGGTGCCCACCGGCGGTTCGTATTTGAGGGCCTTCCCACGGCGTTGTCACTTTTCGAAGGCGGCGAGAGAGCCTCCCACTCAAGACTGAGTAGTCTGCTCCGGTGTCCACGAGTGCCGATGCGTCGAGGCCGTCGATAACAACGTTTAGGTTGTTGGACACCGTTGCAAGGTCGTCGTTGCGATGTGGGGCGTCGGACGAGTGGGAGCGCTTCGGCATTCTTGGAGGCTCTTTGCTTCTGTCGTCTTCGGCAACGCCACCTCCAGGCGTTACCGCACTTGGTTTTCCTGGCGACGCAAGGGAGAGAGTCTCTCTCGGCGAAGTCGGGGAGCTGGAGATGCTGAATGTCGTGGCAATGGTAAGCGGGATTCACGGCGCAGGGACGGCACTGAGGGGGTTGAGCGTCGGAGGTACTCCTCGATGTCATGAGGGCGTTCGCCGTACCTCGGGCGTGGATCGTTCGGGTGAAACCCACGCAGCCCCATTTGCCGGTAGGGACAACGGCGGTAGATATGGTCGGCCTCCCCGCAGTGGTAGCACAACGGGCGTCGATCGACCGTTCTCCACACGTGGGTCTTCCTCGGCGAGGGTCGCTCCAGGCGGACGTCCTGGACTTGTCCTTCTTGGCGTCGAGGATACTGCGGTCTCAGAGCGTCTTGTCGGGGTGGCGCCGTCGCGTGGCGGTTGGCTTGCGGTGGACGTCGGGCCATGGCGGCGTAGCTCAAAGTTGGTTCCTCTGGCGTCGTCATGTTGATCGGAACTTCAGGTTGGAAGGCTCGGTGAGCCTCCCCTCGGACGACCTCGGCGAGCGAAATTGAGGACGGGCGATCCGCAGCGGGGAGCATCTTGCGGATTTCTTTCCGGACGACTTCACGGATGATGTCACGGATGCCGGGTAGGTCGGTACCAAGGTCGGATCCGAATGTCGCCAGAGTAGTTATGCCAGGGTGTCGCTCGTAGTGTCTGGCGCGTGCTAGTAGGGCACGTTTCATATCCGTCGCCTCCGTGACGAACCCGTCGACAGTTGTCGGGGAATTGCGAATGAGACCGCCGAATATCTCGCTTTTCACACGCCTCGTCAGGTGCCGCAGCTTCCTCTTTTCTGTAGCCTGAGGATCGGCGCGGGCGCTCAGGCGAAGAACACCCTCGACGAAGCTTATGATGCTTTCATTCGGGCCTTGGGTCCTTGTTCGAAGACTGTCTTCGGCCCTCTCGCTTCAGTGTTGGCTGGTAAACGTCTTCTTTAGTTCTTCTTGCACACCTCCCACGAAGTTAAAGAAGCCTCGTGGTTCTCCAGCCAGTACCTCGCAGTTCCTTCCAGCGAGAAGTAGATGTTCTGCAAGCACTGCTCAGCTGTCCACCCGTTATGACGGGCCACACGTTCATAGTGTTGCAGCCAGTCCTCGATGTCCTCGTGGGCGTCCCTGTGGAAAGACGTCGGAGTTTGAGGTGCGACGGGCAGGTAGATGACGGCCGGAGCAGCCGGGGTCTGCGACTGATTGGCCATCGTCGTCCTCTTCGGCCTGGGCTTGTCCGGCAGCAGACCCAATTCAGGGGACTGACTTCTGGTGCGACGGCTTTTTGGGGCTTTGGCGTCTTAGGGGATCGGTAGCCTTCCGGGGCTGAGCACGTCGCTTGGCCGGGATGTCTTTGGAGGGGTACGATTAACGGGCATAGAATGCAATACCCTGCACCTCCACCAAAAAGTCACGAATGACGATGTGAGAAACATAGAATAACTGAGGAAACTAAAACGTTTAATGGGGCGAACTTGTGCCCAAAACAAAAAAGGGAAACACAAGATAACAACAGAGCGTCGCGGGCGTCGAAGTTGGCGTAACAGCAGAGTCAATCGCTGGGCGAGACTGACTACAGACCGCCACGCGGAGCCCCTTATGTACGCGCGTTGGCTTCTGGAACAATCGGCCTAGAACATTCGGAACTCGATCAGACAAGAATGTTCTCGAACTCACGAGAACGCAATGTTGAAAGAATAAATAAAAGAGCATTCCAGTGACTGGAATCGAACCTAGACTTTCCGCGCGACAGTCAAGAGCGGTATCCACTCGGCCACGCACGCGGTCGCTCGCCGACGCGTGTGACAACATAACAAGTTCATAGAAAAGTTTGGACATATATGTTTTGACTGTTTTCCAAATAAAACCGTAAAACTTGCTCGAAAAGGACGGAAGCCTTCGATGACATCGGCACTCTTAAAAACAAATACTTAGGAAATACCAACTTTATCATTCGTTTCTTGCGACTCGAAATGAAATAGTTCTAGCCCAGTTTAGAGACTACATATATAAATTAACAAGAAAAATTAAAAGAATTAAAAATAATTATTCCCGTCTTTTTGATGCCGAGTGCCTAAAAAGGCCGATATAGTATGGAAACGCATAAAGATTGTTTATAATACCTCAGGCAGATTAAATCAACTTGAAAATATAGAACATAATGGTGAAGGTCTGAACGGCTTGAGTCTGGCAAATGTATTCAACATTTGTTTTGTGAATAAAGGTCGCAGTTACTACAACCCAGAAGCGTTAAAACATTTGTTATCAAATCCAGAATCACTCCTTATAGTCCCAACGGATTAAAGTGAAGTTTGTTCCTCTATCATATGTAACAGTAATAGTGGGAGTCAGGATGTAGAAGATCTACAAATTAGACCAATAAAATACGTAAACGATATAATTGCCCCATGCCTAACTTTTATATACAACCTCGCCTTGTCATCTAGTACCTTTCCGCAAAACATGCAATTTGCGAAGGTTATAGGTTTGTGTAAAGCTGGAAACCAAAAAAGTGAAAGCCGTTTACAACTCCCTGTAACGCCGAATTGGAGCACAGCTCTTGAGGAGGAGGAGGAAAGGGTACTTAGGGGAGGGTATACCGCTCCTCCTCCTCCTCCTCCTGCTCCTCCTGCTGCCCTGATTCTTCCATCTCCTCCGGGGGGGGGGGGTCACATCATCTCGGAGGGGGGGCCACGTGACCCCCCCCCCGAGATCACGTGACCCCCCTCCAAGATCACTTGACCCCCCAGGTCACGTGACCTGGGGGGTCACGTGACCTCGGGGGGGGGGGGGGGAGAAGGAGGGGGTCACATGACCCCCTTCCCCCCGGTCACGTGACCCCGGGAGGTGTAGCGTGCCCGGGGTTCCGTGACCGCGCGGTGCATTATGGGACATTTCCCATAATGAACCGCGCGGTTATGCCGACGGCGACGCCGACGGCGACGCCGACGCCGACGCCGACGCCGACGCCGACGCCGACGCCGCTCAAGCCGGAAACGGGCGCATAAGAGCTGCGCTCTAAAATGAAAGCCGGTTACAACTCCCTGTAACGCCGAATTAGAGCGCAGCTCTTGAGGAGGAGGAGGGAAGTGTACTGAGGGGAGGGTATACCCCTCCTCCCTCCCTCTCACTTCCTCATCCTGCCTGCTTCTCCTTCCTCCGAGCAGCGTCGGCGTAACTGTGAGGTCACGTGACCCTCGTGACCTCAGGAGGGTCACATGACTTCACGGGGTCACGTGATCTCATTGGCGTCCCGTGATGTCACGAGGGTCACGTGACCTGAGGGGGTCCCGTGACCCCCCTCAGGGGGGGTCAGGGGGTGCCGTTGTCCCCTGGGGGGGTCAGGACGTGACCCCCTCAGGGAGGTCACGGACCCCCTTCAGGGGGTCACGTGACCTTCCTGAGTCCCCCGAGGGGTGTCACGTGGCCCCCCTGACCCCCACCCTCCAGAGGGGTGTCACGTGACCCCCCTGAAGGGGGTCACGTGACCCCGCACGGATGTTTCGGCACGGTGCCGTAACGTCACCCTGCCGAAACCTCACCATCCCGAAACATCGCCGCGGTTACGCCGATGGCGACGGCGCCGCCGATGCTCAAGCCGGTAACGGGCGCCTAAGACCTGCGCTCTAAAACGAATAAGAAAATTATCGTCCTATATCTATACTTCCAGTATTTTCTAAACGTTTAGAAAAAATAATTCACTCGCGGATCGTAATTTTTTCGTGACAAACATTCTCTTATACAGAATATCTATTTGGCTTCGAAGAAATCGGTCTACAGAAGCAGCGTTGTTAGTTTAGGAAGAATGTATACTTAGAAACTTCTAAAAAAAGAAATTGACACTTGGAATATTTATACATTTCAGCAAAGTATTTTATTGCATTAATCATACTATTTTTCTAGCAAAACTACTTGCTTATTGTATCCGCGATCTTCCGCTTGCACTTATAAAGTCATATCTACAATATTGCCCTGAGTTCATGGTAATTAATGACCAAAAATCGACCGTTTCAAACATATCGTCAGGAGACGCACAAGGAACTATCTTATGGCCCCTTCTTATAGAGCGCAGCTCTTAGGCGCCCGTTTCCGGCTTGAGCGGCGTCGCCGTCACCGTCGCCGTCAGTGTCGGCGTAACCGCAAGGTCACGTGACCCCCCCAAGGTTACGTGACCTCCAAGGTCACGTGACCACCAGGTCACGTGTCTCCCCAGGTCACGTGACCCCCAGGCCACGTGACCCCCCAGGTCACGTGACCCCCCTGGTCACGTGACCCCCATGTCACGTGACTGCCCCGAGGTCACGTGACCCCCCTCCGAGATCACGTCACCCCGCCCCCCGGTCACGTGCCCCCCCCCCGCGCCTTCTCCCCCTCCTCAAGAGCTGCGCTCTAATTCGGCGTTACAGGGAGTTGTAAACGGCTTTCATTTTTTCTACTATATATTAGTGACTTAGTAAACATTGATCTAAGTTGCGAAAATATGATCTATGCGGATGACAAAATCATATTGTTTTAGACAGTTGTGAGCAGAGCTCAAGAAACAAAGCCAATGTATTTCTTTTAAAGTTAAAAGCATGATCAGAATTCAATTGCTTAAACATAAATGTATCAAAAACAAAAGCAGCCATGTTCCAAAACCCTCAAATTTTAATCTTTAAATATTGAGTATGGACGTAGTATAAAACGCTTGGAATTATTTGTTTTCTGAAAACTTGTTTTGAAATGATCACATTAAATACCTTTGCGCTAAACTGGGAAAAGTCGTAGGAAATATGAATAAACATAGACATGTTCTTCCCACGAGTGTAAAAAGTGTGCTATACAATTCGTTATTAAATTCCCATTTATGCTACTGTAACTTAGTCTGGGGCTCTACATCCATGTCAAATTTAAATGCAATACGTTTGCTCCAGAAAAGGACGTAAGAATAATTGCAAATATTCCTTAAATACATTGAACACAACCATTGTTAACAATTCTACTAAATTCTTAACACACATCAAATGTATGATTATCAATTGACAATCACGTATATGTATGTGGCATATGGACGTAACGATATAATATTTGAACTCACTGATTTAAAAGATAAAAGTTACTATTACTTATCTAGACATCGCCAGCCTTTGCAGATTTTGAAATGCAGAACCAATTATGGTAAGCGAAAAATAAGCTACAGGCTAACTATGTTATTAAATCATTATTGTCTTCGCAATATAAATGTTACTCAGGTTTCGAAGAATAATATCCTCGGATTGTTTATTTTGAAATCTTGATCATGCATATGTTATTTATGCTCGTATATAAATGCACAAAAAATAAAAATTTTATTGTAAATGCATATTATATGTCGTGTCGTAGCTGCTGAATGGGGGGCCCGGAGCTTCGTCAAGCAGCGTTTGTGCAGCTTTTTCTCTGGCTTCCCATTCACCACATGTATATGTGGTGAAGAATAAAGCTATTATAAGTTCGCGCGGAACTAAACGAAAATGAATCTTACCCCTTATTACCTTTTTTTTTAACTACCAAGCTGTGAGGGAGGTTAGACAGTAGAGTAGACATCTTATTTTCGCAGATCGAAATATGAGAAGGCTTATTACATCACCTTAAGATACTTAAAGTTTCAACGCAAAAAATTCACATGTTCTGCTGCAAGAGACAGTCATTGGCTTTTCACAGTGCCCGTGGAGCACGTTGGGAACAGCCTCTCGCGTGCAACCTGGGTTGCGGAAATTGCCAGGTATTGTCACGCCCGATATGCGAGGGTCTTATACTTGTCTTTGCCTACAGTTTGCAACCAGCAAAATGGGCAGTCGGTAGCTGCAAAAATAGAAAATAAAGGTAGTCGTAGACCTCTTGCTTTGGTCAACTTGGTGCATCATTTTCTTCGACAATGCCAAGCTGTTCAATATCTTCAACACTGAAAGCTGCTCACTGGTTTGAGATTGCTGTTCAATACAACTTTCTACGGACGTAAGCTGTGTTGAGTCTGGTACATCTTCAAGCAGTGTACTTAATAGGAACTCTACATTCTCGCTTTCTTCCTCGTTGTAGCAGATGTCCTTGAATCGAGAATCAAGGAAGGTGGCAAGGGCTTGAGGTGTTTGTGTGCTTGCGTCCAGTAACCTTGCTTTCACAAATCTGAGAAGTGTCTGTGAAAACGCCTTGCCTTGAGTTCTACTTCCGCCCTCAAAAAACATCTTCACACAGAGAAAACGTATAACATCCATGGCACGTGTTGGAAAAAACCCGCCACAAGGAGCTATTGCGGATTGTTCAACTGGTTGCAGCGCTGGAACCAAGGCTGTTACAAGACGCCATTCGTCCGTGGTCAAGTTATAAACGGTATTGTTTTCTGCGAGGTCTAAGGCAACAGAGGCCTTGTGCGTCAGCAGGCGTGTCAGCATGTCGTACTCACTATTCTATATTGTGAGTATATCCTGTACCAGCTCAAGATAAACTTCTGTACCCATTCTCTTTTGGATACCATGAGAAACAAATGTCGCAAGCTCGTGACGTAAAGCCGTCAGTGAAGATGGCGATACAACCCACGTTTGGTTTTAGGACGCTGTGCAGCAAAGTGTAAAGAACATACCTAGCAACATCGTAAATTTCCGGCACGAAAGTCCTCTAAAACATCGTTCGAGAAGGAACGTTGTACCCAGGCACTGCACATTCAATCAGCCCCAGAATAGCTGGTTCCTCTACGACTGTTTAGCTGTGCAAGCCAGCTGCGATGAAGCAGAAAAGTTTCTTTGTTAGTGCCCTGGCGGGAACGTTCTGGCTACTCAGTCTGGACCTGAGAGCTGTTATCATACTTGCGTCCTTGGACTTTGGAGCATTAGGTTGCTCCGCCCTAGCAGCTGCGCTTTCCTACACCTTGCGGGCCCCTGGATGACGCTTCAATAGAATAAACAGAGGCGTTGTCGGGTTGGCGTGTTCACGATGGTGCCACAAACGACGCACTTCGACGAATCAGCGCAGCAGTCATCGGAAACTTTTCACACTCCGCTGCGTTTTCTCTACAAAAACAAACAAACAAACAAAAAACTTCCCGCTTCAACCGTTTTTACTTCTCTAATGCCGAGAGGCGGCACCGTTCTAACCAGTTCTGAAGTGTCTCCACGACAGGCTTTTTGAAAGCGTGCGCAATAAGTCGCGTACAAAAGCGGTCCCTAATCAGGCCAACAACAACGTAGAAATTGAGAGAAATCGCTTCTGGCGATGATGATGATCATTGCCTAGAAGAAGAGGGTACGTATTCCCATCCTGCGCCACGTATGGCAGGCGCGCTGGCGCATGGTTGGACGCCTTTGAAGAATCTCGCTGAGCGACACCTTAACGACTATTCAGAAATTATTGTAAAAATAGTCGAAACTTCTAAAAATTATTATTCGATTCGATTAACGATTCTAATGGGGAATTAATCATTTCAGTAAGTTAACAATTTTAAATATTGACACAACACTAGGGGCCGCAAAGGGCCTCCCGCTGGCCGCCCCAACGCCGGACGCGCCGAGTACCTCATGATCGGGACCGTACTCAGATTCAAGATGTGGCACGTATGATATTCAGATGAATTCTGTCATCCGGCTTGCAGTGAGCAGGCATTCTTGATATCGTGACCTGTAGGCGATGTTCGATTCTTTACAACCTGCGAGCACCTCATGAGTATAAGTGATTAATAATATCTATCAGTTTCAAAATAGCACAACACGTCAGATGATAATTATGTAGTTAGTTCAACATCCCTTTACTTGAAATACAATATATCTGTAATATCGTTCTTCTCCTTCACAGCCTTTACATTAAACCTCTCGTGTGAGTTCAGAGCTTGCCCTGTCTACGTCTTTTATTTGTCCTTCTCCTTTGCGCTGCAGTGTGTATTAAGTATAACCAACTCGCCCATGAGATCAGTTTAGTTCTTCTGGTGTGCCTTAGTACGCTCAGCTGGCATCTTCAGTAGCGATAATGATTCGTTCATTTTGCGGTCATGGTGTCCTGAACTTCCGCTTTCCCACGTTTAGGTTGGTAATGTAACCTTCGTGACCACGGAACTAGGGGCATGGGCTAAGCTATGACTACAGCTCGCTGAAATTGTCTTGTCCCCGCGGCGTTGGTGACTGTAAACTAATCGACCGAACTCGGGAATGCACGGAAACGCGGCCTGTACCCGAAAGGCACGTGAAGAAAAGGTGCTTCCTCTAGCCGAGTAGATCTGTCTACTGGCGGAATCTCGTAAAACTTAAAAAGGGAAAGAAAAGACAAACGAGTGAAAACGCACTCCCCATCCGCAGCCGAAGACACGAACGGCTCACTGGTTGGATGTCAAATGTGGCTTTCCTCTCGCAGCCAGTGCGGTTCAGGTGACCATCCCTGTAGTCAAATCCGGAAGAACAGGACTCGAAACCACCAGGGATTTTCTTAATTCTATACCCACCGCTCCACGTCAGCCGAACATGCCGCCCCTCCCCTTTGCTGAGTGCTACAGTCGGGTCGCTCTATTGGTGGTTCAGTCGTTACAAACTATAATTTGGAAACAAGTAGGCATCAGCTAAACGTCTGCGTGCTTTCTTATTGAGTCAAAACCTGAATGCGTTGTATCGGATTGCTAATGATCTCGCACTATTCAGTTGCATTTAATTCTTTAGCAATATGTACAAGTGGTGTCCGCTCTTCGCCCCCCCCCCCCCCTAAATAGAATGTAGGTATGCGTGGCAGTGTGAGGTCGTTTATTTACGCCGTTTATTACTAAGCTGTCAGGGTAATTGAAGCTACATTCTAAATGAACCAGCCATCCGCCCACAATCCCGGTCATACCAACGTGCAAATAAAGCGAGATCAAGCTAGAAAAAACTGGTCGTTTATTGGTTCACCGAGCACGCAGCTTTCACTTTCCTGTCATCTTATAGGTAAACGTTGTGTAGCAGGCTCAAGGCAATCCTCATCATGCATATTTTTATAAAATGTGTGATGGAGCACTTACGATATAAATGCAATCATGTGTTCCTTGGAACAAGTTGAGAACTGTCGATTGCCTGGTTCGGAAGGATGCATAATGAAGTGATCATTTCCGTTATCATGGCGGCAGTCATTTCTTGGCGGAAGACATTCATTCCATATATGTATTAGTCCATCGTGAGGCGCCCCAAGACTGTTACATTAGGAAGTAAAAATTCTTGTGATTAGATTTCGCTTCTGTACAATGTACCTCTTCTCACCCCAGTCTACCTCCTTCTTTCTTTATGTGCAACTCTTTTTGCCTTTAATTCGATTGTTCACTGCTAGTAAAGCGTGGCCGATAAATTGTATGGTAGTGTACTTACAAAATATGACCCCGTAGTTTTCAAGGAAAAACCTCTCAAATATAAAAGCACACACTCCTTTTTTTACAAAATCACAAAAGTGAAATACGGTAAATTATATGTCTTCAGTTTAATATATCGAAATACATATTGCATATTTTCATAACTAAGTACAATTTTTTTTGTCTAGAATCAATTATCTAGATATCACCCGTACACAGAACGTAGACGCCCGAACTTTAAACTGTATCGTATTTGTATTTATAAATTATTTCGTGGTACAGCAGGAGGTAAATGAAACACACAAAAAGGTTCCCGTACGCCATACAGGTTTAGCATTGCAAACGATATACAAAACACTAGATTCGAAATGCTAGGGACGTTTAGGCGACATTCATATTTATATTCAAAATATAATGCATGTTTTTAAGGACTAATAATCTTGATTCTCGGCAAAATAAAAAAAAAATGCGCGGATGTTGTTACAGAAAATGGAAGATTTGGTGCCTTAGGCTTTGTTCGCCACAATGTTGTATATCATTTTTCGCAGAGAATCGAATACGTATCAAGTTATACGCAGTATCGCCTTTTATGTTTTCTCCGTTACAGAACAGTTGTGAAAATGACAAATTCATTTGGTGTGGTTCAAAGATATTAGCTGGTGCATAGTCAATCATCGATGCTTCTCAAAATAAGCCGCTGTATGATATTTATAAATCAAAAGCTTCATATATCAAATGGCTCCTATATGCAGCGCAATTCAAGTTTTTTGTTACGGGCTTTAGCTGAGCAAGTTGGTTCATTGCTTGTGAATGGGGCCACCTGAACATGAAAAACACACAAAGATTTATATCTCAAATTTATATTTGAGATATAAATTAAGAAATCTTAGTAAGTGTATAGAAAAAGAAAACCGAAATCAAGGATTAGAAGAAATGGAAAAAGAGGCATCTTTAAATGTTGCTAGTCCAGCCGTGCGAATGCTATATTTTCTCTGTGTGCTTTTCATGTTCAGCTGGCCCCATTCTCGAGTTTCTTGATATCGATCGTCAAGTCAGTACCCTGAACTAAAGAACAGTTATATAAATTAGAGTGAATTCCTGGCTAGTACATTTGAACGGTTCAGTTATCTTGGACAAAAGTCGTTATTCATGAAATAAGGAGATCGAGATGAAAATAACTCAACCGACCTTAAGTGCATGAGTTGCCTGGTGCAGAGACAATGAAAGCACATACACACACACACACACACGCACGCACACACTCACAAACAAACACATACACACACGCGCGCACACACACGCACACACACAAACGCGCGCAAGCACGCACGCACGCGAGCACACGCACACACACACACACACACACACATATATATATATATATAAAACGACACGCAGACAGACAGACATACAGAGAGATAAACTTGGGCGATTCAACCTTATCCGGTTTTCACAAGGGGAATCTAATGCCGATATCATATATAAATACTTTGCTTTTTACTCTGAAAATTGTGTATTCAGGTTTTTGTATATTAAATTCGTGCTGATCTATGCAAGGCCATGTGGATAAATTATTACATAACCATTTGATACGCTTTAAGATATCGGGGTAGTGTTGCCCAGGTTTACATGCGTCTAGTACTCCGAAAAACAATTTTATTTTATTTTGACTTGCTTGAGACAGGTAAGAAATGTTTTCATTGTTAAATAGATTACAACAGGCAACAAAATAAATTTTCAATTTACGTAATTATTGTTTAATCATTTTGTTCTGAATGACAGATTAAGTATTCATACTTTTCAATTCCTCAAAACAAAGTGTGGCCATTGCTCCGCTCCGAATTACAAACAACGCATTACATTGCATTGAAAAATACTATGGCATGGAGTACAACAGAATCCTTAAAAGGCGGCATAAGTGAATAATTAACTGCTTTATTTTATATCATGATTTATTGGAGATATAAAGTACCAATGATGGAATGTTGAATATCGGGATACAATCCGTGATTAGTATCTCGGATTTAATCCGAGACACCGATTTCGGACCGTATTCGGAGATCTGTATCGGAAATACAGACCTTCGCATATTATCGGATCTTTCTATCTCCGATCGTAACCGCACCGATCGGAAACACAGAGCTTCAACATTCGCTCCTAATAAAAGAGTGGACGTTTTAGTAAATTTTTCAGCAGACGACAAGCTCCTTAGGTGAACTTACGCATGTCCCAGTTCGTGTGGCAAGAGGGTCACCATTCCAAACGACATAGGCACGTCCTCCACCATTACCATGCTGTAATTCACATTGCAAACGCCACCGAGACGAGCCTGCCCTGAAATAGAAAAACAATTTTCGAATTTTGTCAGAAAGGAACTTCTGAAAATACTAGCATTCTACTTTTATACCTTTGTTGCGTAAAGTCGCGATCCAATGGAAAGAAAGAACGCGGTCGCCGACAGCTCTTTACTGACAATTTAGGGTTTAAGCGAACCGTTGTGCATCTCCGATCGGCACGAATACGATCACCAATCAACGTGCGCAAAAATGCGTCCTCGCTTCGTTCACGAAAATGAAACTTTGCTCGCCAAAACAGGCCGAAGTGTTTGTTTGACAAAATTAATCATATTTGCATGCTTGAGGAGTAACTAGCAAAGGGTTTGCCGAGGAAGATAGTAAGAAAAAAAAAAACTAAAACAAAAAGGTTGTAAGCTTAGCTTTGTAAAATATTTTCATACCTCCTCGAGAGGCCGATACGCTAGTTTGGATTGGTAGTTGAGACAATAACAGAATGGGTAAAAATGGTCGTAATGGTGGTGCGCAAGAAATCACAATCTCAACCTTAGGGTGAATGATTTTTTGCTCTTGTATTTGGAAAGTGGGGACGTCATGAGTGATCTAGGGAGGAAGGTATAAAAGCTTTGGATTATAAATTTTGCACCTGAGTTTGAGACGCTATCTGTCCAATTTATTGTCTCAAGTTTTAAAAATCACATAAAAAATGGGCTTGGTAGTCGAGAGGATTGGGGATTTCGTGTTCTGGATTTAAGTATTTCTGGTGTTATCTAAACGTTTAATTTTTTATTTTGCATTTTGTTCTTGCTTAGAGAACTGTTCACGTAATTTAAACACTAACGTACCTTCAGATTTTTTTTTTTTTTTATTCTTCCTGTCTCCTCGGTCATTGCAGTACCGATTCGGTGAGATCAGTTGCAAGATCACTTTTTATTTTCATAACACTGCTACCGTTCTCTTTTTGACCAAACAAAAGGAAGTACTAAATCTCACGGTATGGTCGCGTCTCGACCATACCGTGAGTGAGAGTACTTAGGATCGGCATCGGGCGCTGGGAACGATCGTATGTGTACAACCGATCGACTACAACGGTTTGTACCGTAGTCGTCGACGTACCGTAGTAGCGACGAGTGCCCGGCTGTGCACTCTATTTTACAAAAAATGAATTTAGTTTCCAAGAAGGTATAACGAAGCCAACGATAGGAATCTATAAACTAATTGGGCAACTGCTCTCTCTCAGCTGCTACTGCAGGCGATGAGGAGAAAAAATAAATAAATAAATAAAAAACTAAAGGTGAACGAGCGTTTTAATTGCATTACGGTCTAAAAGAAAACGCTTTAAATATAAAGAAGAGAAAATGCGAGACTTCCCATGTCTTGCACCCAAAACTTTACCTACCGCAGCCAGGCGTCTCCACCCCCTTGGCTCTAAGCCCAAATTAACACCTCGGACTTTTCAGAGGTTTATGCACCTCTGACAAACGTTCGCTAAGGACCTTTTTTTTTTTTTTTGCTTGTTTCTCTTTTTTAAGAAAGCAATGCAACGATTTTAGCGTTAAAAAAAGGCGGTTTGTATTTTTAATACTCTTTATCCAAGCACAAGTGACCAAAACGCGTCACCTTGCCCCGAAAAACTGCTATTCCGGTGCGGAATTGCGAAGAAGGAAACGGAATATTTGCCGATCTGCAGCCCCGTGTGGTGGTTAACGGAACGGATGTATGACGTACTCTGGGGGATACGTGGAAGTAAACAAAACCTGTCCCCCTCCGCTACTACATTCGCCGTCACCCCCGTGGCGCACCGTCTTTTGTGTCGATCGCTTGCCGCGACCTTCGACGATGCTAATCCTTTAATGTCAATAATCGCCGAGGAAGTGGCTGCGGTCTCTGAAGAGAGAATCCAAAGAGAAACCACGTGATCCCCCAGAGTACGTCACTCGAAAGGCGTCGTAAAGACTTGAGAGGCACTTTGACCTTCGATTTGTTTAATTTTTTACATAAAATCTAGCGCTCTCAAGAAAATACGGTTTACTATTTTTCGTTCTATGTGCGAAACAAATTAAATTCCACACTTAATTGGCCAAAGTATGATAATCTTTGCACTGCCCCTTTAAGAGTTTTCTTGGCAAAAAGCTTTATGCGTAATTTCCCAGGTGCGCACTGATAGTTCACTTCGGTCATGTGTTCAGCATGTATGTCCTATTTTGGCAAGCGATATGGCATTTTTGTGATCAAACCGAGGACTGGTTTTTACACACGTCTTTTTGCGATTGTATTCGTACCGATCAGAGATGCAAAGCGTTTCCCTAAAGCCCTCTACTGCCTTAAAGCGGTGACCGGACTGTGTGTGTGCTCGCGAACCAAGCGTGGTTGGGCGTGAGATAAGGCGTGTAAACGAACACCGCTGCTGCTCCATCGCGGTGCCAGAGGGAAATGCTCCATGTTCAGTTCAAATGAATTTGGCGTGTATTTCTTCAGGCCTGTTGTCTTCATGTACTCGTGGAAGGTTGGTGACTATAGCATTGCTAAAGAGCGCACAAAAAGCGTCCCCAGATGGCCAACCTTTTATCGAATCCGATACTTACGGTTGTCTTCAATATTTTGTAAACTTAATGGTAAATACTAAGTGCTGTCAGAAGAAAGAGGAACATGCTTATCGACGTTTAAAGATCATCTAGCTTATATACGATTCTCGCCCCTTCAATCAAGTTTTTTAAGCATAACGAGTGGGATCTCACCGCGATCGCCTAAAGTTCCTAGATAAGAGCTTTCACAAGTAGCGTAAATTTTTGAAGCGCCGACTGCGTGACGGTGCAGGGCTTAGGAAGCGAATGGAGGCGCACAGCAGAAAACTGAACGGAATGATGCCATTTTGTTCTAGCTGAATCTGCTTTGTCATTTGTAATGGCTGTTGATACTTGTAAAAAAACATTATAAGGGACTTCGTGATTGCCACGCTTTAAGCGCCCCATGCATGTCGTTGTTTTGAAACGCGTGATGCGCAACTTGATTTTTAGTCAAACATTCAAATTCCGTGTCTGACTCGTCAACTACTTCAAACGCAGTGTTATTTTGGAGAGAAACAAAATAGAACTTAGCACTTAAGTGGTGACTGAGGGGAACACCGGTGACCCTTGTCTCTTCGCTGACCAAAGAACTTTGATCCTGATGGTATTGGGGATGCACGGGAGCGTTTGTCATCGTGCCGGAGCCAATTTCTATCGCGCAATGAGATGCACATTTGGAGTATCAATGATGTTTGCCTGAGCTTAACCAATCTAAAATAAGAAAGCGTGTCAACAGCATTCTTGATTTAAATTTGTTGACGATCAGCGCAGACAACCGATTGATTTACTTTTTGTTTGTGTGTAAAGGGGGGGGGGGGGGGGCGGGAGGGGGGCATTGGCGCGCAGCAATACAGACTTCTAATAGCCCCAATCAAAGTTATATCCGTTTTTATACTTCGATTTCACTCAATATCTTAGTTCCTCCCATATCTTCATTTGTCTTTTGTCTATGCCTCCTCAAAAATCGCGAGGACCACTGTAGCCAATTTATCTTTGTTTAGCAACGTACTACGTTCTCTTTTTTTTCAAACTAGGCAGTATGTAACTAGTACATCGATACTAAATGGTATACTGCAAGCTTTCTGATCGGTGCCACTCACGCCATAGGAAGTTAAATATCTTGGAAATTATTTGCTGACGTCACCGGCATGTAACTCTCGCTTTTGACAACATAGAGTATTGTATAGATTTATTGTGATAGCCCCTCAGGTACTGAGACACAAACTGGAGGATTCACAAAAATCATATGTATTTTCGTTTGACAATGCCAGTTCGGGGTATACTCTTACTTTTACATTATATTAGCCTAGACGTCACTGACACAAGTGCCGTGAATCGAGTTGCTGGTGGCGCAATATATATGTCTTAAAGGGCCCCTGAAAAGAAAAAAAAAAAAAGTTTTTTCAAAACAGTCTGGTTAGGAGGCGCGTGTCAAAAAATGAATTTTACGCGAAAAAAAGTTTTTTAGAGCAATATTGACTGCGCCAGACGCAATTTAGTCGGTCGTCACCTCCTTTCCACTTGTTCTCTCTCTCGGCATTTCAGGCGCATGGAGGAGAGGTACTCCCCGCCCCTTCGTAGTGGATCGCCTTGGCTGCTTGGCTGGCTTGGCTTGACGAGAGCCATTGCTACTTCCTGTGTCTGCCGGTCGCACGTCGTACCGCGTCGTACAGCCGATTCACGCGAGGGAAAGATTCGCGATTTTCGTCCGAAGACCGTGCACCAAGTGACCGGCACGTCACCGATTCCTGCGATCCGTGCCTCGTCCGCGGACGCGCGGACTGATAAAGTCAAGCGCCTTTTTCACTCGCGGATGTTTGGCGGCAGATTGACTTGAAAAGCGTTTAGTCTGGTAACGGTACATAGTTTTCTTGTTTTTTTTTTTGTTTCTGGGCGATGAAAACAAAAGTGGCGCATCGTTGTGTTTTGTGCGTTCCCTGGTTCATTAAGTCGGGCGTTTCTTCGTTCCACGTGTGAAAGGAACTGCAGAAACAGTCTGGCTGACGCGACGCAGGTTCCGATACTCCTCCGGGTCAAGAAGCTTCCGTCAAAACTCGTCTTGCACGCCGCGATAGTATTTCACCGAGCAAGACCTCTCTTGTGGCTGTGGTGAACTTGAGTGTTGTGCACGAGCGCGGAGTGTGTGAAGGCATCTCGGAACGCCCCTTCGCGAGCCCAGAACTTCGTCACTTCTACGCGGAACCCTTCTCGCGCAGGACCATGCCTGTGTCACTCTCATGCTTTGGATTAGTAAAGCTAGTGGCGCTTCGCGCGAAGCGTATCACGGTGTATTGTCTCGATCTTTACGTAACAGCGGCGCAATCGCGGTACCGAACGTCGATTTCTCTCTTGGACAATGGTACCACGGTGCGATGTTGGAGTTTCGCGGCACTGAGGGGTGGCGACCAGGTTCGGTCCGTCCTCGCTGGTGTCTGCTCGTCGTCTCCATCGTGTGGATGCGCTTGGGAGACAGACGAAACGCGGACATGTCTTCACGTGATCAATCTGTCCGCGGATCAGTCCGTCGTGTGAATCGGCCATGACTAACACAAGCAACAATCCCTTTTCAGGAGGTCTTCACATATAAACGCGATAAAACTATAAAACCACCCGAGGACGCGAGACGCGTTGCAAGACGGCGACCATGACAGAAAAAAAAATGGCGAAGCTTTTGTTTGTTGTTTTTTCCGAACGGAAGTTACGATTTTGTAAAACGTTTGTAAACAATTACGACGTTCATTCGATGGATTGTTTCTTAAACCTAAAAAAAATGTTATTCAAAAGGCAATTTCAAGAGGATCACGAAGATTTTGCAACCAAAATTTAAGCTGTCACTCATTCTATTGGCCAATGAGAAGCTGATTTGAATGACCATCGTTACCAATGAGAAGCCGAGTTGAATGACCAGGAATTTGCGCGCAAACTTTCAAATAAATCTCTCGCCGTCAATATTGCTCTAAAAAGTTTTTTTTTTTTTTTCGCGTGAAATTTATTTTTCGACACGCGTGTCCCTACCAGACTGTTTAAAAAAAAACATTTTTTTCTTTTCAGGGGCCTTTTAAAGGGATGTTGAACCGAAATCTGGATTCCACAAAACACGGCGGCAAAAGCGTGGAACGGGAGGCTACAAACACCAAAACATCACTCATACAGGAATATCTCGAACGAATGACTGTTCTTTTTAAAAAGCAGGAGGCGCATCTCAGAGATATGTTTACGTCTTGTTTCTCCGAGAAGGAGAGGGAACGGCCTCGCGTCTTCTCCGCCTCGCCGCCTTGAGGGGGCGAAGCGGAGAGAGGAGGAAAGGAGATATTTTGACGTCACGCGCCTCGTCGGCCTCGTTCAATCACGACCACTTTTTCCACAAATACGGCTGTCCTTTCGAGATATCGCCTTACAAGTAGTGTTGTAGGGATTGTAGCGTTCCGCCTACAGCTCCTGCATTGTTTTCTGAAATCTAAATTTCGGTTCACCATCAATTTAAGCTCGTCGAAGTTGTCTCGATGTGATTTACTGTCGAGCGTTACAACGGTAAGCATTTCTTGCTTCGAGAAGTTAATTTTGATTTTTTACAACTGCACCTGTTAGTGCCCCTCTCGTGCAAAATATAGCGATATTGCTACGGAAACTTTTAAGCGCGGAAAGATAGGGATATCCTCGCCAGGCATTTACTCTGCCAATCGCCGTCGCCCCTCGCGTAGACCTCGTTCGTTCGATAGTGTTTAAAAGATTTGGAGGACGACGGCGTTGCGTTCGTACTTTCGTACTTTCTCTGGGCTCCTCCCCCCCCCCCCCCCCCCCCCCCCCCCCGCCTGTCGCCTCTTCTCCGGCGACTTTACACGGCGCTCGCACACGTTTCAGCCCACCCCCACCCCCTTTAGATATGACCAGGCCATGCAAGACTCGCTTTCAGTACGGGAAGCGGAAAGCTGAAGCAGCAGGAGATAAGCAAAGCGCGCAAGACCAACACACGAGAGGCTGCGTATCCCGGGCAGCACAGAGCATTGGGCCAATATTAGAAAAAGAGTTCCATCATGGGCCCATTCTGTCCTCCCTGTAACCAATATTGGAAAAATGTTGGACAAACGGGGCCACGATTCGCCGATTTATCATCTCTGTCACCAGTACTGGGAATCAATTGGAGTCCCATTAAATAAATGTTAAACCACTTCCAATGTGGCACCAATAAGCTTCCAATGTCGTCTAATATTTGACGGTCATTGGCACCCAAACGGAGAGATTGGATACAACTTCTAATATAGTTTTAATGGGATTTGAGCGTTGTTCTACATTCGGCAGTGATTGGCATACTCTTGGATAAATTGGAAACCACTTCCAATTAAATTTCGATGAGCTTGTAATGTTGTCAGATATTTCACAGTCATTGACACCCCATACCCAAATAAATTAATATATGTGCCCTCAATGGCACCGTACGTGTGCTTTTGTTGGGAAGAGAACTAATTATAAAAGTATTGTAAACCTCCTATTGTAAAAGAGCATTATTGTTGTATTAAGTATCCAAGCAGATTGGTCTCCCATCTCAGAACACAACGGAAATGTATATACATGCGAACGACGTCTTTATCAAACCGTAAAGAAAGATATCTTGAATGACCATAAATACATTTCGTAAAAATAGTGAAATTAGAAACATCGCCTTACCAAAACATAGCTATATTAAATTCAAAAAGTATTTTTCGTAAACTCAGACTTCCGTTTGCTATCTATGCTGATTCTGAATTGGTTCTTCAGCTAATAGATGAGAAAGCAAGAAAAAATACAAGATACTGAAATCGTATACCATCCAGTTCTGGAGTTTATGTTTTCAGTGGTCACAATATTATAAATGTTTCACTATATGACGAAAACAAAATCCCTGGAGAAGGGGAACAATAGGGACAAAGGACAAACACAAACAGGTGACTGGTGCACGACCGAACAAATCCGCCTTGTCCTGGTATCGAACCAGAGACTTCCCTATTTCCAGTGGAGCGTTCTAGCGACTGAGCTAGCCAGGAGTTAGACGTTAGTAGAGCAAACGGGTTTTATCAGCTGCCACCAGTCTAACACCAACAAGGGTGAATGATTCCTCTAAATTATAAAGAACTAGAAATACACGAGAATGCCCAGGAATGCTACATTGTTTGTTAAACCATTCAAAGAAAACAAGGTACACGATCACAGTCATTGGACTGTAAAATACAGAGGCCCAGCCTGTAACAGTTGTAATGTAAATTATCATGCCTCAAAGTTTATTCCAGTTTACTTTCATACCTTATTGAGATATGACTTTCATTTATTTATAAGAAGCCTAGGTTATGACAAATCGTGTTGGAAGAATCTTCAAAACCACAAAGGAAAATATAGCTTATTTACAGAAATATCAACAACGATTAAGGAAATATTTCAATTGAAATTTGTAGACAGTTTTAAATTTATGAGAAAAGTTTGAATCAGCTCATTTCAGACCTAATAAAGAATCAGTTAAGAGAGGCCTCCAAATATTTCAATACTTACGTTCTTTTACAAAAAGGTGTATTTCCTTTTGATTATGTATATTAACTTAAAGGTATGATAAAACCGGATTTTCTTCAAGAGATATATTTACGAGTAAGATTACAGGAGATAAAATGAGGATTCATCGTCTATACAAAATACTGCAAAACACCTGGAGAGTACTCTGATCTTTATCTCAAACAAGATGATTTATTGCTTGCAAATGTATTCGAGAAAGTCGGAGATGAATCTCTGGAAACATAAATTAGACCTATGTTTGTACTATACAACTCTTGGTTTAGCGTGCGACTCGATGTTAAAATTGGCTGAAATCGAAGTTCAAAAGATTACAGATATGTTTATGTTCATTATGATAGAAATAAATAAGAGATGGAATGACCGATGTAAAACACAGATACGCGGAACCAAATAATAAATATCTACCAGACTACGATCTAGCCAAACCATCAAACTATCTAGTTAGATTCAAATACCCAATTTGAATTTGTTATTTGAATCTAACTTGGTCATTTGGATATTAAAAGAAAATGGTTACATCCTCGTCGTCGATCTTAAATATTCCTAAGAATTACACGATAAACGTGATTTTTTATTGGCACCATTTAAATCAACTGAAAAACTTTTCTTGACCGTAGAAGACAAAAAATAAACACGTCGTTCTTTACGTGGTCTTATAGATATACAATAAACTTTGAATAAAAATAACCTAGGTAAAGAGAATTTTTCGATTTAAACAGAAACCTTTTATCAAGCATTACATGGTTCAAAAAACAAAACTGCGAAGTCAAAGTAAAAATGACTTTGAAAAATACTTTCTAAAGTCAATAAACAATGCTG